>JARQOC010000458.1:20000-79267 GCA_033576535.1 Allobates femoralis | reverse complement strand
GACGACTCACCAACAATGTTGTGAGCAGGTATCGTTCGCACAACCCAGCAGCTCCCTTATATACTCTGGGTGAAGAGGAAGTAGTTAGTTCAGTTCCTGGGAGAACTGAGAGAGAGACTGTAGTGTAAAGAGGCTGCCTCAGGCTTCTCTACAGTCTGCACCTCAATTCCAGTCCTAGCCAGGGTCTGAGGGAAGGAACACAAGGAACAGAGGAACACATCTGGGAGACTGGGTGACTTCACAACTCGCTCCGGAGGAGCGCACAGACCGGAAACCGGATCCGAAACTGTGACTGACACACGCAGCAAAGTAAACACCGGGATAGTGGAGGTTGTAGATCTACACTGTACCTCAGCAAAGCAACACGGCGGTGTCAGAAGCACACGGAAGACTCAAGTTGCCTAGCAAAGGGGGTACTGTAAGGAGAGACACTGCCAGCAGCTCAGCTAAAAGCAGCAGCAGGGCCACACACACAGCGCAGCAGTGGGAAGCCAAGGACCTGGACAGGGTGGGAGCAACCCAGCCTTATTACAGACTCCGTCGACAGTACTTGCTGAACAACAACTACAGTAAAGCTTTGGAGAATTACAAAACCGTGAGTCTGTGTGTTAATTGCACCCTTTGCCCTATATTCAACAGCAGAGATCCCCATCTGCAGAGCCGAACACTGCTTTCACCACAAGCTGAGGAACAAGGCTGAAGCAGCAGGAATGTAAGTGAATTGCACCTATTACTATACCTCATCCAGTACCAAGACATCCAGTCCTGCAACTGCAAAGTAAGTGCCTGTGTCGACTACAACCCCCATTACAATCCTTGCAAATCCTGCTCTCCCTCACAACTCCCTCACAAGCAGCCACCGTCTCCACTATCATCCCTATCCTGCAACATCTATAGCATCCATCATAGACTTTAACTATCACTGCCCCGGGGAAACAGGCTCTACCTGCGGAGAGCCATTACATCCCCAGCTGCCAAACATTATCCCCGGAAGTTCTGCAGCAGCGGTGGTCACTCTGACCACAACCCGTGGGTGGCGTCACGACAAACTTTATCCCTTGTAATTATTCCCTTTACTTGTGTGAACCCAGGACACGGTCCGGGCCAGGACCTCCGTGACATCCCTCAGCAGTATCCCGGCCCAGTACCGGGTACCTCGTCCCAGTGGGCTCCACAACCTACACCCAAATGGTGTACTGACATCAGTATAGCCGGATATGACGCGATTAGTGTCATACCGGCTATACCGCCCATGTAGGTGGACGAGGAGGATCACTATTGATTAGCACGCCCATCGGGGCATGAATACTTGAATTACAGGCGTCGATGAGAAGCCACAGGGAATGCCCTGTGTAAATTCTCAAGTACTGAGAAGCCGCAGTTCAGCAGGTAGTAAAATCACTTTTATAAACTTTATAAATACCCATTTTTTATACAAAGGGATGGC
The DNA here is from genome assembly GCA_033576535.1 of Allobates femoralis. NCBI lineage: Eukaryota > Metazoa > Chordata > Amphibia > Anura > Aromobatidae > Allobates > Allobates femoralis. The sequence goes on along the minus strand of JARQOC010000458.1, from coordinate 77,820 downwards.
TAGAATACATTAATGATGGTGCAGGGACAGGTATTAATAGGCTGGGGGCTGATTTTTAGTGGTCAGGTTCCCTTTAACAGCAGTTATTAACCTGGGCGAAGCCGATAGTAATGATTTGTGGGCCCCTCGCTCCGGTAAGATCTTTAAGGCCCTAGCGGCGGCCCTGGAGAAAGGTAATTATATTGTATTATAAAGATGAAAGTGATGGGGAAATGTGATGAGGAGAATCACTTTTAATATGAAAAATCGTGTACATATGTCCGTATTATATTATTTTGTCAGAAAAAACACACATCTAAACTATATTGTGACTAAGATCTATTATATAATTGCCGTAGCGACTTCCGTCGGAGCGGCGCTGCTTCCGGTGGCTTGGTTAGCGAGTCCGAGCTGCTTCTCCTGGACTCTCCCCGTGGCCGCATAGCGGCCACGGCGACTCCCGAAGCAATGCCCGCAAAGCGGGCATTGCGAGTCGTTGCAGCCTCGCGAAGCAATGCCCGCGAAGCGGGCATTGCGAGTCGCTGACACCCACTAACCAAGCCACACAAGCCCATACTACTGTAGTGTACACCGCTATAGTATACTACAGTCCCATGCCCATAAGCGCCATGGGACTGTAGTATACCATCGCGCTGTACACTACAGCCCCTGCCGCGCCACAGAAGCCCATAGTACTCTACTCTACACCGCTATAGTATACTACAGTCCCATGCCTATAAGCGCCATGGGACTGTAGTATACCATCGCGCTGTACACTACAGCCCCTGCCGCGCCACAGAAGCCCATAGTACTCTACACCGCTATAGTATACTACAGTCCCATGCCTATAAGCGCCATGGGACTGTAGTATACCATCGCGCTCTACACTACAGCCCCTGCCGCTCTTACACACTACCCCGCCGCTGCTCCCCTACACCCTAAGCCCCGACCCGCCGATACCCCCTAAGCTCCGCCGCCTATCCCCTAAGGCACCGCCGCACCCCTACACCCGCCGCCTATCCCCTAAGGCACCGCCGCACCCCTACACCCTAAGCCCCGACCCGCCGATACCCCCTAAGCTCCGTCGCCTATCCCTAAGGCACCGCCACACCCCTACACCCGCCGCCTATCCCCTAAGGCACCGCCGCACCCCTACACCCTAAGCCCCGACCCGCCGATACCCCCTAAGCTCCGCCGCCTATCCTCTAAGGCACCGCCGCACCCCTACACCCTAAGCTTTCACACGTTTTAAAGAAGGACTGCACCTTTTCCTCCTTTATGCTCGGAGCCCTCAGCACAATCCATCTAAAGCAAGAACGAGTTTGTCTAAAAAGATCCTAAAAGAGGGAGCTTGGTCGTGGATCCACCCCTGCAGGATGGCATGAACACCAGCTGCCGCCACCATATGCAGCTGTTTACGGGGCCCCGGAGAATATGTGTATTTATCTGGTTCTAGATATCCAAACATGACCCGTAGAGGCTCATCAGGAGCAAAGCTTGTCAGATGTATGCTGGTAAATTGTTGTATTCTGGTCCAGAAGGGCTGAATGGCCGGGCCTGTCCACAGGCAATAGAATAGATTGGCTTTGGGGGAGTAGCACTTAAAGGGAACCTGTCAGATCGTCTTACCTCCCCATGCCCATGCTACTGACGCACACCAGGGGCCAGGGTTACTCCCGGTTTATACAGGCGATTCTTCTCCTTCCTTGTCACGGGTGGACCGCGCCTGCCGGTAGTGGGGCCCGGTGTAGTGCAGATCAAAATTGAGGTCGTCTTACGGGAACAGATTAAAGGGGTTTTAATTTGTTTTCTTCGTGACGCCACCTATGAGTAGATTCGGTAAGGGCTACCGACGCTGCGGAACCTCCCGGGGTGATGGACAGCAGCAAGATGTTACGCTCCCCACAGGCTGAGCGGTGATCCCCGGGGGATGGAGCTGCTCAAGATGTTGTGCGGCAGCTGCGGTTACCTTTAGTTCATGACGGACAGTTCATAAGGAGACACGGACACAGTTAGTCTCTGCAACGGTTCTTTACTGTAACCAGCAGGCAGTACATGGCTTACAGTGGTTGAGTAGAAGACCGGGTGGACTCAGCAGTGATAGTGCTCCTCAGAGATCCGCAGTGTACCTCCTTTCTACCTCCTTAGCTTCTCTTGCCAGCGTCGCCCAGGAATACCAGGTCGGGTACGGGGAGGCTGCTTCAATGCCCTATCCATGATGTACGTTCTGGATTCTTTGGGGAGCCTTGGGTCCCTCGGTGGGTACACCGCTGGTTAGACGACTGGAAACTGGCTGGTGGTGGGGTGCTCCTATAAAGCTGCTCCTCCACGGGGCTGGTTCGCGTGACAGAGGTGAACTGCTGCCAGCTTCGGTACCAGTGAACCGGCTGTAAGTTGTGGGCACGGGAGTCTTTTGGGAACCCGTGTAGAAATGCCCAATCCCGGTAGTTAAGGCCTCAGGTGCTGACACCCGACCGGTGACGGCCCAGGGGCCCGCACGGAGTGCGGAGCCCCGCTCCTCTCCAAGTTCTGTGTTCTAGGTCCTAGATTCCAGACTCTGTTCTATACTCTGACTCTAGACTACTGTGTGTTCTCCTACACTACCCTAACACTCCACCCACCAGGACCTATGATTGGTCCCCTGTTCTAGGTGTTGTATGTTGGGTTGGATCTCAGAGTTAACTATTGCACTGCTTTGTCAAGAGAATATTGCGGCTGCAATACTCCCTTGTGACGCACTCGTTGCGGGGCGCCACACTCCCCCTTGGTTAAATCAGCTTGTCCCCAAGCGTCAAACTACTCACATTACAGAGGTTTTTGCATTTTTATACATATATGACACACTTTTATTAAAATAGAGAAACAGGTAAAGGTATGCTTTGATGTTATAAGCAAAGAAACAGGTAATCACTTTGTGCGGACCCGGCGGGCGGTCGGCTGTACTTTAACTAGAGTCCAGGCTGTAGCCGCAAGATCACACGGTCAGTGATTAACGGTAACAGAGTCATTGATGAAAGTTCAAGTTTTTAAAGTCACTGGCTCTGAGGGTGATGGCGCACCCGGATAGCGAACCACCCATCTGCACAAGCATAGCGCTCGTAGGTGATAATATCGCCCCGGTATAGGTCGCGATCGGGATGTCCTCTTGGCAAGTTTGACTCAACGTCCCGGCGCCCCACAAACACCTCCTCATTCAAACCCACCTCCCAAGCGAACCCCACCCGGTATGTAAGTTAAAGGTGGAAATTCTACCTTCACGGCGGAGTTCATCAGGCAGCGGCGGCTGGCGGCGAGCCTCGGCACGGGCCTCCATGTTGGCGCGTTCTCGGGCTTGCCACTCCTCTCGTCGTCTCTGGCGTACATCTCCGTCGTTACGGCTCGGGGTGTAAAGATGAGTAACGGAGCTGGTGGTTTGGCGGGAAGCTTGAACTTGGCGGGCTGTCTGTATCGGAACCCGGTGGAACGGCACAGGGGAAGGTGTCGGCAGTGCACCCGACCAGTGTACCCGAGCTGTGTGCCCGGAAGGAAGTTCCTTGCTGTCTCCCCAAGCGAACCCGGTGTCGAAATCCTCTCCGGCCTCTTCCTCGATGACCACATCAGGCTGCTCGATGGTGAGAGATGTTGAAGCTTGTTCCGTTGTACAACAGGGCGGTGGTGCTGCGGATCCTTCCGTAGGGACGTCCTGCAGGGCTTCCAGGCTGCCTGCCTCTTCATCTGTTTCCGCAGGTAAAGGTGTTTCAATCCCGGTTACCAGGTAGGCCTCTGTAGTTGCAAGGGAAGCCTCCGGTACGGGGACAAAACAGGCGACTGTCTCTGTAGTGGTGAAACATGTCGCGGGTTCCTCAGTGGGAACCTGGTAGAGATCTAATTCTTCCATGGAGCGTGTTATGAGCTCCGGCTCAAGAACGGAATCGGTTGCAATGTTGGTCGCTGGAACGGGTCGAGTTGCGGCCTCCACCGGAATGACACAGTCTATTGGCTCAGGTGACGGAGCAGGACAGGTGGTAGGCGAGGGTGAGGCGGTCGAGAAGCTGGTGACGTCGTCTGGGCTTGGAGAAGCTGTACCCGGTCGGCTCTGCTGCATCGCATGGTGTAGTCGTCTGCCTAGGGTCGCGCTCCAGCTACGGATCGTCCATTCCACTGTCTCTAGTAACCGCACCCGGAGGTCTTGTAGAGCCTCTAGCCAGAAGTCGGGGCTGCCATCTATGGTAAGGGCAGGATCCGGACCCGGTTGGCCTATGGCTGCTCTGGCCTCCGCCTCGACCTCCTGCATCAGGTCTTGGAGTCTCATGCTGGCCATTCTTCTTGGAGGGAAACCACACCCGATCAACCGGTAAGACGTTCTGGTTGAGCTGGTCAAGAATTCCGTCTGTGTGTCTATGTATGACACTCCCATCTCCTCTGGGCTTTTGTAGTCCAATCGTGGGAAAAGTCTTTGGGGTCCGCCCCCATGGTTGATTCGAGCAATCAGGGCGGACAAAGAGTTTGGCGCCTTTTGTCTTTAGCCCTCCCACAGTGAGGGGGGGTTGACTCACTCCTGGGCTTCACGTGGCGGCTTCTTGTGGCGGGAACGCCATCTTGGGCGCCATCTTGACCCAATGGTGTAAAGGCGGGAAAGTTCTTTTAGGGACGAACAAAGTCCAATTGTAGACAATAAAGTCCAGTTTAAGCACATTATACCCGTTGGGTAACGGGCCTGCTCGTATCCTGTTCGTGACGCCATTTTCTGACGCACACCAGGGGCCAGGGTTACTCCCGGTTTATACAGGCGATTCTTCTCCTTCCTTGTCACGGGTGGACCGCGCCTGCCGGTAGTGGGGCCCGGTGTAGTGCAGATCAAAATTGAGGTCGTCTTACGGGAACAGATTAAAGGGGTTTTAATTTGTTTTCTTCGTGACGCCACCTATGAGTAGATTCGGTAAGGGCTACCGACGCTGCGGAACCTCCCGGGGTGATGGACAGCAGCAAGATGTTACGCTCCCCACAGGCTGAGCGGTGATCCCCGGGGGATGGAGCTGCTCAAGATGTTGTGCGGCAGCTGCGGTTACCTTTAGTTCATGACGGACAGTTCATAAGGAGACACGGACACAGTTAGTCTCTGCAACGGTTCTTTACTGTAACCAGCAGGCAGTACATGGCTTACAGTGGTTGAGTAGAAGACCGGGTGGACTCAGCAGTGATAGTGCTCCTCAGAGATCCGCAGTGTACCTCCTTTCTACTCCTTAGCTTCTCTTGCCAGCGTCGCCCAGGAATACCAGGTCGGGTACGGGGAGGCTGCTTCAATGCCCTATCCATGATGTACGTTCTGGATTCTTTGGGGAGCCTTGGGTCCCTCGGTGGGTACACCGCTGGTTAGACGACTGGAAACTGGCTGGTGGTGGGGTGCTCCTATAAAGCTGCTCCTCCACGGGGCTGGTTCGCGTGACAGAGGTGAACTGCTGCCAGCTTCGGTACCAGTGAACCGGCTGTAAGTTGTGGGCACGGGAGTCTTTTGGGAACCCGTGTAGAAATGCCCAATCCCGGTAGTTAAGGCCTCAGGTGCTGACACCCGACCGGTGACGGCCCAGGGGCCCGCACGGAGTGCGGAGCCCCCGCTCCTCTCCAAGTTCTGTGTTCTAGGTCCTAGATTCCAGACTCTGTTCTATACTCTGACTCTAGACTACTGTGTGTTCTCCTACACTACCCTAACACTCCACCCACCAGGACCTATGATTGGTCCCCTGTTCTAGGTGTTGTATGTTGGGTTGGATCTCAGAGTTAACTATTGCACTGCTTTGTCAAGAGAATATTGCGGCTGCAATACTCCCTTGTGACGCACTCGTTGCGGGGCGCCACACTACCACTACCTGTCCCTGCACCTTGCAAGCACATCCTTAACCGTCCCTTTCTGACCTAAAAGTGCCCTACAAAGCTTCAGAAAGATGCTTTATAAACTTACATGCAGTCTTCATCCAGAGACTGGAAATGCGGGCTCCATCCCCCCCCCCAACTGGCTCTCAGCCCGCCCTACTGGGCGTCACCATTCCTTCTGCTCATCCTCCTCCTTTTGAGATTCCTCCTCCTGTCGTAGTCTGATGCGCCGGCCAGAACATCATATCCGGTTCGGTGCATTGTGGGGGCTGATCACGTGTACAGCCCAGGTCCAGCGCATGCGCAGTGCGCATATTAAAGCCGAGCCATGCACGTCATACCTGGCCTGGTGCATTGTGGGTGGTTTATGATGTGTACGGCTTGGCTTCAATATGCGCACCTCGCATGCGCCAAAGCCGGGCCGTTCACGTGAACAGCCCCCACAATGCACCGGACCGGATATGATGTTCCAGTAGGGGCATCATAGTAGCAGAGGAGGTGGGAATTTCAAATAGAGGAGGATGAGCAGAAGGAATGATGACACCCAGCGGGGTGTGCGGAGAGCCAGCGAGGGGGGAAAATGGAGCCCTGGAGACCACCTTTCCAGTCTCTGGATGGAGACTGCATGAAAGTGACACGCCCGCCAGGGCCATGGGGTGTTTGGAACCGAGCCGGACAGTTCTTAGGGGAGGTCACGGAGCTGAAACCTGACTCGGTGGCCTTGACCGTGTCATAAATAGGGGATATTTATTTGGGATTGAGCCGTAATGCCACCTGTGGTATTTGGCAAGGGATGGCCGACACTGCGGTTCAGGACCACTGGGGCAGTTGTTGACACAGTAAAGATGGTACAGCTCCCCACGGGTGGAACGGTGCTCCAGGGCAGATGTAGTAACCTATTGGATGGTGGTGATTATCACTGTGCAGGCCTGAGGGTGCGGGGAAATAATCTGAGGACACATCAGGGTGCAGTTTCCACTTTACATACAGTTCTCCAGGTTTCAACAGCCAACCAGGTGCTGTGTCCTCGGGGTTGGTAATCCAGCCAACTCCCAGGTAGATTGGGGCCTCCTGCCCTGCGCCTCACACACAGTGTCCCAAGGCAGTGGCCTCGGACCCTGTCGGGCGATGTCCTCTCCGTCACTTGGCTCTATGCAGCCGCCTTTTCAGTGAATGTGTGCGGAAGTGACTGCTGCACATGCAGATATGACTCGCCCAACCCCAAGGCCAAGGGGTACTCAGAAACGGGCAACAGTTCTGCCGGGGAGTCACAGGGGTTGAGACCCGGCTTCCGTGACCCCGGAAGAGTCAGTGTTCTTGGGGTTAACTGATTCTAGGATGTATTGGTTGAGGGTAAAGTTTATAGGATAAAGTTTGTAACACCACCTACGGTTCCCAGTCAAGAACGAGCAACATAGCGGGTCAGACCTCCGGGGTTGTTGATATGGCAGCTTGGTGTCGTCGCTCCCCGTAGCTGGAGTAATACCCGGGACAGATGTGTTTATTTGCAGGAGTGTGTACGGCCGTGGTTGCGCTGGGCCTCTGTCTCGTCTGCTGTTGCTGTTGACGGCTTTGCAGGCGGGGGAATAAATCAGTCTCAAACAGCGTTGAAATTCTGTACTCCTTCTCCTCTAGATTGGCCTCCTCCTGTGCCCACCACCTGGCCTGCCGTTGCCTTTCCTCCTCAGCGGCTTGTCTTTGGCGCCAGTAGTCGTCTGGTGCTCGGGGTTGTCCTCTACATGGAGCTCTTTTGTCCTCGCCGCCACCTGGAGTCTAGCCAGCTCCTCTTTCACCCAGTGGAGCTCCTGAGTGTCGGCCTTTGCAGGTTTTACCGAGGGCTCAGTCTCCGGTTTTGGCAGGGTCATGGTACCACCCTTCTCCCCTTCATCGCACTGCCCGCATCCTTCGGCTCCCGGCCTGGTCTGTTTGGACAGCGCTCGTGAGGTTAGTCCAGATGCTGGTAGAGCTGTTGTCTCTGCTGGGGAGGTCGCCTCACTCTCCTCTAGCAGCGCGTCCTCCACAACTGTCCCCAGCGGCACTCGGGTCTTGGATCCCGCCGCCGCCTCTCTGGCTAGCTTTGCCAGCGTTTGGCTCTTCCAGGCTCTCAACACGCACACTTGAGCCTGGGGCAGCTGCTGGTATTCCAGAACTCCGGGCTCGACGGCAGCAACAGGTCTGTGCTCTTCTCTGGGGACACCTGTATTAAGTTTCCTGCCTGCCAGACCCACTGAATCTCTGGACGCAATCATGTCTCTGCTGCTCGCACCACTCCCTTTCTCTTCTCTTGTCTCCTTCCCGCCTTTTTGTCAGCCGACCTCACCCTTCCGGTCGCCACTCCTCCCCTCAGGCGGAGTTACTATTGTCTTGAGCAGGCCCCTTTAGTTTTCGACTGGCACTTGGGGTCGGCCTGCTCTTTCGCGCCTTGTGCGGGCCCATCCCATGACTGAGGGCCGTGGCACACCCCCAGGCCAGCACATGACGTCAGTTCTCCGCGGTCGCCATTTTCAACAATCACATACAGTCTTTTTCAAGGCGCACAAGACCTGATTTCACTGGGCCGTTCGCATCCTGTTCGGGGCGCCAGAAGTTGACTTCGGGGCTGTGGGGTACTTGGAACCGGGCAACATTTCTGCCGGGAAGTCACAGGGGTCGAGAACTGGCTTCCGTGACCCCGGGGCAGTCAGTGCTCTTGGGGTTAACTGGTTCTAGGATGTATTGGTTGGGGGTAAAGCTTATAGGATAAAGTTCATGACACCACCTTCACTTCTCGGTCAAGAAGGACCGATGGGGCAGGTCAGACCTCCGACCTTGATATGGTAGCCTGTTATCGGCGCTTCCCATAGGTGGAGCACTACCCCGGGGCAGATGTGTTTAGTTGCGGGAGTGTGTACGGCCGTGTTTGCGCTGGGCCTCTGTCTCGTCTGCTGTTGCAGTCGGCGGCTCTGCAGGCGGGGGAATAAATCAGTCTCACACAGCGTTGAAATTCTGTACCCGGTTCACTCACTTAAGTTGCAACTGGCCACCAAGTGCTTCTCTCTACCAATTCCAGTCTAGCCTGTCCACAAGGAACCGGCATAGCTCACAAAGGACCCCTTCTTGTGCCCCTTTGTTCTCTGGCCTCTCTCTCCCAGCACTACTTCTTCGCCTGTCCTGTCAGCGCCTCCACACTCAGTGCCCCGATCTGGCATCCACGGTCCTCTCGGATGACTGGTACCTGTCTCCTGACCCTAGTTCGGCTGTCTTCTCAGCGAGTGCGTCGGGCTGCAGCCACCACTCCTGTAGACTGCGTGGCCTCCGGTTCAGTGGTATACAGCGTCCGCGCCACGTTCAGGGCCAGGTCACTGGTTCTTGACCAACCCCTCCATCCGACTATCCTAGTCCCGGATCTGGGCGCCCAGGTTATTTTCACTCCATCTATGCCCCTGGGGTTCTCTCTGTTCCACTTTTCAGGGCTGCACACTTGGCTTCCACCTTCCCCACTTTCTCACTAACTAACCAACTAACTCACACCTCCCCACCTATTCTATCCCTGTCCCCTTTTTTGACTGGGCCCTCCCCCCCCGGGTCCAGTCCTAGGGTGTGTGGCTGTCTTTGGGGGGGGGGGAGGGGGAGAGCCTGAGTTTACCATCCCATTTACCTTAGGACTGAGACACTGTACCCATTTATGGAGTGTAGTACGCCTTTGTGGCGACCAGACCGCTGGGGCGCCACAGATACAAGAGCCTCCTGGTTCCTAAATGAGGCCTGAAGTCCCTCTCCCAGTTTGTGGCCGGTCTACTCTGCATCCTGGTCCCTCCACCCGACTCTGGCCAGCATGGATTTGGGTCGCTATGGGTGGGTTCCCCACTACCTGTACTCCCTAAGACCCCTTCTCCATCCCGTCTGCCCTCTCCAGCAGACTCTCCTCTCTCCCTTTCCAAAGTGGTCATCCCAGATCCCCTTGTTTGGAGTGGGGAGGGTGTTGGATGCGGTTTGTGGGTACCATTTAGTGCCCCCTCCTTACTCGAGAGTGGGCTACCACACCTCTAGCTGAGATGCAGTACCTCTGTGATGACTGATTCCTCAGGGGCGCCACATAAGTTTATAAAGCATTTTTCTGAAGCCTTATAGGGCACTTTTAGGTGAGAGATGGATGGTAAGGGATCAGCTCATAAGGTGCAGGGACAGGTAGTGATGGCATAGGGGGTAGAATGAGCCGACAGGTTCCCTTTAAAGCATTCAGAGGTTGTTTATAGTCTCTTGCTGTCACACGCAGCGATGCATGCTGACCAGCAGGAGCGCAACAACCTAAAACTGACCCAGAGCACTTTGTAACGATCAGCGATCTCGCAGCAGGGGCATGATCGCTGCCATGTGTGACACAGAACGAGATCGTTAGCGAGATCGCTGTTACGTCACAAAACCTGTGACATTACAACGGGCTCGCTAACATTCTCGTTATGTGTGACTGGGGCTTTAACCTGTAGTATTGGAATGGGGGGAAATATTGTGGTAGGATATTTAGATTGCATTTCCTCCACTGAATACATATGGCGCACCCCTAAGTGAATCAGATGTTTAATGGATGTAATACCCTGAGAGTGCCACCAATAAAAGACAGGTGGGCATGCCCATGCTGGAAATAGGGGTTACCAATGATGAGAAAAGAAAAGACGTCTGAAGAGAGAGTGGAAACTGTTGGCACATTTTCTGCCATGTTTACCATGTAGATGTGGCACCCCGGGGTCCGGTAATCACATTACAAGCTTGGAGGCAAGGCATCCACCAGGTGAAGCACACATATAACATATCCCAACCTGGGCCTGTAGGGGGAGCTCTAACAGCTGAGGTCAGGTCAGTTGCTGACGTCAGTAGAGGTCCCCTAGATATGCAGGTGCAGGGGGCAGAGCTAGTCAGTTCCTGTCAGGAGAGCTGAGGTGACAGTTGAGCAGAGCAGAAGGAGGAGAGGAAAGTGATCTTGGGGACAGGAGCCGTGTTAGGCCGGTCCAAGGAAACTGACAGTGTGTGGAGACCATAGCGAGGGCCTGAGGAGGAGAGAAGGAAGATCTGGGAGTGGTAGTAGTGCCAGCAAGCCCAGAATTAAGTATAGTACGGTCACCGGAGACCGAGATCGTAAGGGATTATACACCAAGCGGCCAAATCCGGAGACCGGATAGTTATACACTGCCCCATTCACTGTAAAGCTACAGAGGCACAGCCGCACTACAGAGCCCAGGAGAGCTAAGTAGAGACACAGAAGCACTACAGAGCCCAGGAGAGCTAAGTAGAGACACAGAAGCACTACAGAGCCCAGGAGAGCCAAGTAGAGACACAGAAGCACTACAGAGCCAGGAGAGCTAAGTAGAGACACAGAAGCACTACAGAGCCCAGGAGAGCTAAGTAGAGACACAGAAGCACTACAGAGCCGAGGAGAGCCAAGTAGAGACACAGCCGCACTACAGAGCCCAGGAGAGCTAAGTAGAGACACAGCCGCACTACAGAACCCAGGAGAGCTAAGTAGAGACACAGAAGCACTACAGAGCCCAGGAGAGCTAAGTAGAGACACAGAAGCACTACAGAACCCAGGAGAGCTAAGTAGAGACACAGAAGCACTACAGAACCCAGGAAAGCTAAGTAGAGACACAGCCGCCACTACAGAGCCCAGGAGAGCTATGTAGAGACACAACCGCACTACAGAGCCCAGGAGAGCTAAGTAGAGACACAGCCGCACTACAGAACCCAGGAGAGCTATGTAGAGACACAACCGCACTACAGAGCCCAGGAGAGCTATGTAGAGACACAACCGCACTACAGAACCCAGGAGAGCTAAGTAGAGACACAGCTGCACTACAGAGCCCAGGAGAGCTAAGTAGAGACACAGCTGCATTACAGAGCCCAGGAGTCACAGCCACACTACAGAGCCCAGGAGAGCTAAGTAGAGACACAGCCACACTACAGAGCCCAGGAGAGCTAAGGAGAGACACAGCCGCACTACAGAGCCCAGGAGAGCTATGTAGAGACACAGCTGCATTACAGAACCCAGGAGTCACAGCCACACTACAGAGCCCAGGAGAGCTAAGTAGAGACACAGCCGCACTACAGAGCCCAGGAGAGCTATGTAGAGACACAACCGCATTACAGAGCCCAGGAGAGCTAAGTAGAGACACAGCCGCACTACAGAACCCAGGAGAGCTAAGTAGAGACACAGCTGCATTACAGAGCCCAGGAGTCACAGCCACACTACAGAGCCCAGGAGAGCTAAGGAGAGACACAGCCGCACTACAGAGCCCAGGAGAGCTAAGTAGAGACACAGCCGCACTACAGAGCCCAGGAGAGCTAAGTAGAGACACAGCCGCACTACAGAGCCCAGGAGAGCTAAGTAGAGACACAGCCGCACTACAGAGCCCAGGAGAGCTAAGTAGAGACACAGCCGCACTACAGAGCCCAGGAGAGCCAAGTCGAAATACAGCCAAGAGAAGGGTTCACGCTGCTTGTCCTACAGCTAGTACAGAACAGAGAGGGTCACAGCTTTGCTTTATGCAGCCAGGGCCCAACGGACACAATCTAAAAGGAAAAGCCTTAGGACTTGCCTGGCGAGGAAAGCCTAAAATTACCTCCAAGCTCCGGACCCTGTGAACTTTAGATAACTTTACCCGGTACCCCAGCCAGTCCATCACCACCTGTATTAGGGATGATAAATTACAGAGTCTTATATCAGGGACGTTTATCCCACTATTCCTCTTCAGCTGTTGGAGTAATTTATAGGTGATACGGGGCCTCTCTCCCTCCCAGATAAATGAGTGGTTTAAATAATTGATCTGTTTCTCCTCTGGGGTTGATAGAATTCCCAGGTCTCCTCTGTCATTGTAATCAGGTTCAAGACAATGATGGGAGTGCTGGTGTGTCACGGTCCGCGCTGCTGTGGCATGAATAAACTCACCAAAGAGACAGCAGTTATTCCATCCTTTTATTTCCTCCTCCTTCCTACGCGTTTCAGCGCCACACCCGGCGCCTTCCTCAGGGACATCCAGTATGTCCCTGAGGAAGGCGCCGGGTGTGGCGCTGAAACGCGTAGGAAGGAGGAGGAAATAAAAGGATGGAATAACTGCTGTCTCTTTGGTGAGTTTATTCATGCCACAGCAGCGCGGACCGTGACACACCAGCACTCCCATCATTGTCTTGGATTTAAACCACTATCCAGTGGTCGGTGGAGGTCCTGCAGCAGCTGGAACACTGATTCCAAAACGCCTTCAAACCAGTTGTGGGGATCACAACTGGACCAGGTGAGCAGCTTCACAGCACCACCTCCTTACACAAGTGTCATTAGTGATAAGGCACTATTGCGCCTCTTGTCCCCCTCCCTATTTTTCTTTTTTCATTGTAATCAGGTTGGCTCTACCCAGGTCTGAGAAGCTAAAATCTTTACATTTAAAGTGTATTCCAGGTTGTTGAGGCAGAAGTTGATGTCGGTTTTATACAATTTACACAGTATTTTTATTTATTTCAATAACTAAAATAATAATAATAATAATAATAATCATCATCATCGGGCTCCTGAATGTATATTGCCAGTGAAGATGACACCGGGCAGCGGCGGGGGGGGGGGCAGCCAGTTACTGCTTGGTTACCTGAGCTAGTAATAGATAATACAGTGAAGCCCCGCACAATATTTCTTTATTTAAAAAAAAAAAATCCATAGAGAGACAGGTTTATGTAAAAATACATTTATTTACATACATTGGGAGACAGCACGAGGGGGTGGGGGGAGAAAGCCACGGCCCCCACCATGATGTCACCGCCCACCCGATGCGATAGCATCCAACCACCATCTAGTAATAGTAATAATCACCATGAAGACATTTGTGAATCTCCAATAATAAAGATCTTTCCAGTCAGACAAGATCTATGAGCGCCTCTTACCGGTCACTGACTCTGATGTGGGGGTTTCGTGTCCACTCCTCGTTCCACCAGAACTTTCCTGCAAGAATCCCACATTACAGACATGAGAATTTATCTTATCTACAGGAAAAGTCAGAAACCTCCTAGAAGACATGAAGCGATCAGGATCTCCTCACACGGTGAATGGACATACATACACACACACACACACACACACACACAATACTTTCCTGACTCCGCCGCCTATCCCCTAAGGCACCGCCGCACCCCTACACCCTAAGCCCCGACCCGCCGATACCCCCTAAGCTCCGCCGCCTATCCCCTAAGGCACCGCCGCACCCCTACACCCTAAGCCCCGACCCGCCGATACCCCCTAAGCTCCGCCGCCTATCCCCTAAGGCACCGCCGCACCCCTACACCCGCCGCCTATCCCCTAAGGCACCGCCGCACCCCTACACCCTAAGCCCCGACCCGCCGATACCTCCTAAGCTCCGCCGCCTATCCCCTAAGGCACCGCCGCACCCCTACACCCTAAGCCCCGACCCGCCGATACCCCCTAAGCTCCGCCGCCTATCCCCTAAGGCACCGCTGCACCCCTACACCCGCCGCCTATCCCCTAAGGCACCGCCGCACCCCTACACCCTAAGCCCCGACCCGCCGATACCCCCTAAGCTCCGCCGCCTATCCCCTAAGGCACCGCCGCACCCCTACACCCGCCGCCTATCCCCTAAGGCACCGCCGCACCCCTACACCCTAAGCCCCGACCCGCCGATACCCCCTAAGCCCGCCGCCTATCCCCTAAGACACCGCCGCACCGCCGCACCCCTACACCCTAAGCCCCGACCCGCCGATACCCCCTAAGCCCCGCCGCCTATCCCTAAGGCACCGCCGCACCCCTACACCTAAGCCCCGACCCGCCGATACCCCTAAGCCCCGCCGCCTATCCCCTAAGGCACCGCCGCACCCCTACACCCTAAGCCCCGACCCGCCGATACCCCCTAAGCCCCGCCGCATATCCCTTAAGGCATCGCCGCACCCCTACACCCTAAGCCCCGACCCGCCGATACCCCCTAAACCCCACCGCTTATCCCCTAAGGCACCGCCGCCCCTAACCTCCCGCCGCTGTCCCCTGCCCCTCTCGCTAAAGCCCTATACCCTAAGCCCCGCAGTCCCCTAACCTAACGCCGCTCTCACCTAAGGCCCTACACCTCAAACCCCCGCCGTGCCCTAGCTAACGTCCCCGTCCATCACTTACATGCCTTCAAGTCATCTGATCGTCCGTCCGATACACAAGTCCTCCGTCCGGCCAGGCGTCCTCTTCCTCCGGCCCCGGGGGTCTTCTGTCTTCTTTCCGCCATCTCCGCCTCTTCGTCCGGCCCCGTCGATCTTCCACCTCCGACGTCCTCTTCGTTCTCATTAACATACAATGGAAGAAAAATCCCCCATTCTATATCAATCAGATCTGAGGTCCTCTTCTGATTGGTCGATGTATACTGCCCTCAGCCAATCAGAAGAGCCCCTCAAAACTGAGACGCAGTTCTCATTCAGGTCCGACTTTTTTTTTCCCATTGACATACATTACCGGTCTGTCGGCGATTTTATGGCCGCCCACCTGGTTCTATTTGTCGGCCCTAAAATCGCGAACACACCGCTAATGCATCTCTATGGGCAGTCAGCCCGATTTCGGATTGAACGCCGACCAATCAGAATTCGAGCTCACTGCCCATAGACATGCATTAGCGGTGTCTCCGCGATTTTACGCCCGACAAATAGAACCAGGTGGCCGGCCATAAAATCGCCGACACACCGCTAATGTATGTCAATGGGGAAACAAGAAGGCGGACCGCAATGAGAACTGCGTCTCACTCTGACTTAAAAAAATAAATTAATTAAATAATAAAAAAAATAATTTAAAAATAATAAAAAAATAATAAATAAATCATTAAAAAATAATAAATAATTCAATAAAAATAATAATAAAAAAAAAAAAAAAAAGTCGGACCTGAATGAGAACTCTGTCTCCGTCTAACTTAAACAAAAATAATTATTTAAATAATAAAAAAAAAATTTAAAAATAATTAAAAAATAATAAATAAATCATTAAAAAATAATAAATAATTAAATAAAAATAATAATAAAAAAAAAAAAAAAAAAGTCGGACCTGAATGAGAACTGTGTCTCCGTGTAACTTAAACAAAAATAATTAATTAAATAATAAAAAAAATAATTTAAAAATAATAAAAAAATAATAAATAAATCTTTAAAAAATAATAAATAATTAAATAAAAATAATAATAAAAAAAAAAAAAAAAAGTCGGACCTGAATGAGAACTCTGTCTCCGTCTTACTTAAACAAAAATAATTATTTAAATAATAAAAAAAATAATTTAAAAATAATTAAAAAATAATAAATAAATCATTAAAAAATAATAAATAATTAAATAAAAATAATAATAAAAAAAAAAAAAAAAGTCGGACCTGAATGAGAACTGTGTCTCCGTGTAACTTAAACAAAAATATTTAATTAAATAATAAAAAAAATAATTTAAAAATAATAAAAAAATAATAAATAAATCATTAAAAAATAATAAATAATTAAATAAAAATAATAATAATAAAAAAAAAAAAAAAGTCGGACCTGAATGAGAACTCTGTCTCCGTCTTACTTAAACAAAAATAATTATTTAAATAATAAAAAAAATAATTTAAAAATAATAAAAAAATAATAAATAAATCATTAAAAAATAATAAATAATTAAATAAAAATAATAATAAAAAAAAAAAAAAAAGTCGGACCTGAATGAGAACTGTGTCTCCGTGTAACTTAAACAAAAATATTTAATTAAATAATAAAAAAAATAATTTAAAAATAATAAAAAAATAATAAATAAATCATTAAAAAATAATAAATAATTAAATAAAAATAATAATAAAAAAAAAAAAAAAAAGTCGGACCTGAATGAGAACTGTGTCTCCGTGTAACTTAAACAAAAATATTTAATTAAATAATAAAAAAAATAATTTAAAAATAATAAAAAAATAATAAATAAATCTTTAAAAAATAATAAATAATTAAATAAAAATAATAATAAAAAAAATAAAAAAAAGTCGGACCTGAATGAGAACTGTGTCTCCGTGTAACTTAAACAAAAATAATTAATTAAATAATAAAATAAAACATTTAAAAATAATAAAAAAATAATAAATAAATCATTAAAAAATAATAAATAATTAAATAAAAATAATAATAAAGAAAAAAAAAAAAAAGTCGGACCTGAATGAAAACTGTCTCTCCGTCTAACTTAAAAAAAAAAAAAAAAAAAAATTAATAAAAAAAATAAATAAAAAATAATTACAAAATAATAACAAAATAATCATAAAAAAATAAAAAAAATAATAATTACACAAAAATTATCTAAATTTTAATTATAAAAACAAATATTAAAAAAAAAAAAAAAAAAAAAAAAAACATAAAAATTATTTAAATCATTTAAACATAATAAAATAATAATAATAAAAAAAAAAAAAAAATTAATTACAAAAATATCATAAAAATTTGACGATTAATAACAATTAATAAAAAATAAATAAATAAATAAAAAAAAAAAAAAAATTAAAAAATTATACAAATATAATAAAAATAAAAAAACATAATAATCAAAAAAAAATTATAAAAATTTTCATAATCAAAAAAATTATTAAAAAAATATTATACAATAATAAAAACATAAACCAAAAAATTAATAAAAAAAAATTATCAAAAAAAAAAAAAATTAAAAACACACACAGTCGTTGCTATTACACTATTTATTCACGCGATTCGCTGATTGACACTTTCCGGCCCCGTCGAATGATGGCTCTGAGCCGAGTCGTCTGCCCGCAAATAGAACCAGCGGCTCGGCCATAACATCGCCTCCTTTGTCTATCTCTATCCATAGGAAGGCGCCGTCCAATCACAATCGCCGCGCCTTTTTTGAAAATACATAGCGACCAATCACGTTCATGGCGCCAGCTTTCTGAAGTTGCCGCCCTCCAATCAGATAAGCCCGCTTATTTATAGCGCGAACTTTGAATCTTCTACCTCTTTGAATCCTCTTTGTGGGAGAACGAGAACCTATCGCTGGACTATCTGTTGGAGTATTTTTCTGCCGAGAAATCCATCCTTCGTGAGGGTCTTTCGAGGACAACGAGAAGCTACCGCTGGACCGTCTGTTGGACAACATTTGAGCCGAGATATCCATCCTTCGTGCGGGACGTCGGGAAGCAAGCGCCGGATCGGGATCTGCGATTGATCAGCTAAGATATCCTTTGGACAATCTACCTTTTCACATCAGAAGCTATATTCCTGATGCTGACTTTTATTTTCACCTCTTTTTACTATCTTTCTTTTTCACCACTTTTACTATTTTGCGCCATGCAGCGCCAATCGCCGCTGCATGGAGCGTCCGCCACTGTTCGGACACTTCGCCGCTGAAAGCGCCGACTTCTGCGCTACAAGCGCAAACTTCGGCGCTTCTAGCGGCCTCCGCGGTCTATGAGACCGCTGTGTCCGAACATGCATTCACGCGCCGCCCGTACAACTCGCCGCTCTAAGATGCCCGACGCGAAATCTTCATTCATAAAATGGCGCTAGACTTCAGCCGCCGTGTGATTGGCCAGCGGAATCTTCATACACATGGCGCCGTCAATCCGGTTGGTCGGCGGTATTGTGTGAAGATGCCGCTGTCCTATCACAACTCAGCGGGGCGGAGCTATAGACTTCCACTCTCCCGAACGCCGTGTCCGAAAATCGCACCAGGCGCTCGGCAAGGAAAGTTCCGTGCTTTTTCAAATTTGCCGCCGCGATTCTCATTGGATGTCGACTTCCCATAGACATCCATTGAGAAATGAGCCGCGATTCTGATTGGTTGTTCTTTATGGCGCTTTGATTCCGATTGGTCAGCGCACAGCGGGGACTTCGAAACTTTTCTTGCCGAGCGCCTGGTACGATTTTCGGATATGCCGTTCGGCCGGCTGGAAGTTTGTAGCTCCGCCCCGCTGAGTTGTGATTGGACAGCGGCATCTTCACACAATAGCGCCGACCAACCGGATTCACGGCGCCATGTGTATGAAGATTCCGCTGGCCAATCACACGGCGGCTGAAGTCTAGCGCCATTTTATGAATGAAGATTTCGCGTCGGCCATCTTAGAGCGGGAAATTTGAATTGGTGAACAATGAAAAAGTAAAAATGCTGTTTTCACAGTACATTCTCACATCAGACTATATATTCCTAATGCCTAGCCTTATATTAACCCTTTGTTTTTACACATTATATATCAGCTCCATTTATCCATACTGCCCTCTTCTTTTCATACTTTATTAACCCCTTCTATTCTATTTCTCCTCCATTTGCTATCTGACTATGTGCAGTACTAAGGCCATTGTAATATTAACCCCTTCTATTCTATTAGTGCCACACTGCCTATCTCACTATCTGCTCTACTAAGCCCATTTTTCTATTAACCCTTTCTATTCTATTACTGCTACACTGCCTATCTCACTATCTGCTGTACTACGGCCATTTTTATATTAACCCTTTCTATTCTATTACTGCTACGCTCCCTATCTCACTATCTGCTCTACTACGGCCATTTTAATATTAACCCTTTCTATTCTATTACTCCTACACTGCGTATCTCACTATCTGCTGTACTACAGCCATTTTAATATTAACCCTTTATATTCTATTAGAGCTACACTGCCTATCTCACTATATGCTGTACTACGGCCATTTTTATATTAACCCTTTCTATCCTATTACTCCTACACTGTGTATCTCACTATCTGCTCTACTACATCCTTTTTTATATTAACCCTTTCTATTCTATTAGTACTACACTGCATATATCACTATCTGTTGTACTACGCCCATTTTATTATTAACCCCTTCTATTCTATTAGTACTACACTGCCTATCTCACTATGTGTTGTACTACGCCCCTTTTAATCTTAACCCTTTCTATTCTATTAGTCCTACACTGCCTATCTCACTATCTGTTCTACTACGGCCATTTTAATATTAACCCTTTCTATTCTATTAATCCTACACTCCCTATCTCACTATGTGCTGTACTACGGCCTTTTTTATATTAACCCTTTCTATTCTATTAGTGCTACACTGCGTATCTCACTATCTGCTGTACTACGGCCTTTTTTTATATAACCCTTTCTATTCTATTAGTGCTACACTGCCTATCTCACTATATGCTGTACTACGGCCATTTTTATATTAACCCCTTCTCTTCTATTAGTGCTACACTGCGTATCTCACTATCTGCTGTACTACGGCCTTTTTTATATGAACCCTTTCTATTCTATTAGTGCTACACTGCCTATCTCACTATCTGCTGTACTACCGCCATTTTAATATTAACCCCTTCTATTCTATTAGTGCTACACTGCCTATCTCACTATCTGCTGTACTACCGCCATTTTAATATTAACCCTTTCTATTCTATTAGTGCCACACTGCCTATCTCACTATCTGCTGTACTACGGCCATTTTAATATTAACCCCTTCTATTCTATTAGTGCTACACTGCGTATCTCACTATCTGCTGTACTACGGCCATTTTAATATTAACCCTTTCTATTCTATTAGTGCTACACTGCCTATCTCACTATCTGTTGTACTACGGCCATTTTATTATTAACCCCTTCTATTCTATTAGTGCTACACTGTGTATCTCACTATCTGCTGTACTACGGCCATTTTAATATTAACCCCTTCTATTCTATTAGTGCTACACTGCCTATCTCACTATCTGCTGTACTACGGCCATTTTATTATTAACCCCTTCTATTCTATTAGTGCTACACTGTGTATCTCACTATCTGCTGTACTACGGCCATTTTAATATTAACCCCTTCTATTCTATTAGTGCTACACTGCCTATCTCACTATCTGCTGTACTACGGCCTTTTTTATAGTAACCCTTCTATTCTATTAGTGCCACACTCCGTATCTCACTATCTGCTGTACTAAGGACATTTTTACATTAACCTCTTCTATGCCTTTTCTATTTTAGTTGCACCATCACTTTTTTTTAGGGTTTAAACTCATACATTAACCCCTTCTATTCTCTTTGCTATTCAATAACTGTGTCACTATGTGCTGCACATCTGTGATTTTACAACTTCACCACACATGGCCACAAAAAAACCCATCTGCTGCGATTGCCGATTAAACCTTGCTCTTGCTGCGCTGTTGCGGGAATACCCATACAAACTATAGGAATACTTGCGGCAGGTGCGCCAAGTTCATTTTTTTTTGTAGCAACACTTGACCCAACTGCTAAATCGCAGTGGCCGCAAGTCCCCTTATGGTTTCTATAGGGATTACCGCTACCGCCCTGCAACTGCAATGTTCATGTGGCTATCGCAGCAGATGCTTTTTTTTCAATGCATCTACCGCAATTTTATCTAAACAGTTGATGTGAAAGGGCTATAAGGCAATTTGTACATTAACCCGTTCTATTGTATTTCTGCCCCCCTTGCTATCTCAGTATGTGGTCCACTAAGGCTATTTATTCATTTTCCTCTTCTATGCCATTTGCCATTTTGTTTTCCAACACTATGTTTTATAGGGTTCGAAATGCTACATTAACCCCCTACTTTCAGTTTGCTATTCACTAACTGTGTTACTACGTGCTGTACTCAGGGCATTTGCAATTTAAACTCTTCTATACTATTTGAAATTTATTTTAACATCCACAAACTTTTATAGGATGTAAGTCCTACATTAACGTCTTCTATTGTTTTGACTATTCACTGTCTATGTCACTATGTGGTATACTACTGGCATTTAATTACAATATACTTTCATACTAATTTTATTTTTATTAATCGTCCAGTATTTTTTATGCGTGCCAATGCTATATTAACTACTTACTGGCTCTTTGACTTTTTCTTTTGGAGTTAGGAGTCAGTCATCACACCGTTACGAGTACGTTAACCCATTATATGTCAATTTTTATTATTTTTCTTAGTAATGCCTCTGTTGCACTACTACCTGTCTTATTTTTAACACTTTGGTGGTAATGCTACCTGCACAGTTGACATCAGCGGTTATTTGAAATTGCACTAGATGTCCTGACACAATTGCATCCGCTTGCTTTGCTGCATTGCCACCGCATAACTGCTGTACTTGCAGTGTCGTTCCGCTAATCCCCATTGTACGTATAGGGGAACTTGCCACAGCTCCCGCCACCATAAAAAGCGTGGTCACCCATCTTTTTTTTTTCCATACAGGACCTGCTACAAGTGCAAAATCCAAATTGCTGCACCTACTGCAAATAAATACATACTGACTATTATGCCCATTATAATGAGTATGGGGATTCACGTAAACGCTTGCAAGTCCTGCAGTTATGCTGTGGCTATGCGCCACATGCACCAGATGCTGTTTTTCCAACGCTTATGATGCTATTTGAAATTAACGCTCATGTCAAAGTCTCTGTCATTCCAGTAGGATATTCACTACTTTTACATACATAATATTTTACACTCTATTACTGACTGGGTCCCCTTTCACACGTCCATTGTATATGCACATTTACATACTTTTATAACATGGCCTAAGATTTTAATTTTAAACGCGATTTCTCCATACCCGTCACCAGGGCTGTAGTTGCGTAACGTTACACTACATCACCGCATTTACGTTACTTTTTACATTGATCTGACTCTTACAATATCTCATACGCAAGTTGCCTTATTTCTTTTTTCACCCTGCTTTGTCACATTCTGCTATTTCATACTTCACGTTTAGCCCGCTGGTTCCCCTATTCCACCAACAAAAATAAAAACCACTACTTCTGATATAATACCAAAACCTTTAGTTCTTGGTAGAAATTAACCGTAACTCTGCTTTTTTTCAACACCTTATGAAACAACAACCTTGCTGGTGGTTATGCAGAAATTAATGTCATCCAGATTCTATTAACTTTTTTATTACAATGTTGAAAATTTGCTTTGATACCGTGTATCGCAAAGGCTCATTACATCCATTTTTTTTGCCTTCACGGCACTTTAAGGAATTTTAACACACTCATTGCCATTCAATACTCCATACAGTTAACATCATTACATCTTTCTTTGTTACTTTAACCCCTTAAGGACCGAGTCACTTTGCACCTTAATGACCGGACCATTTTTTGTAATTCTGACCACTCTCCCTTTATGAGGTAATATCTCTGGAACGCTTCATTGGATCCTAGCGATTCTGAGATTGTTTTTTCGTGACATATTGGGCTTCATGTTAGTATTAAATTTAGGTCGATAATTTTTGCGTTTATTTGTGAAAAAATAAAAAATTTGGCAAAAATTTTGAAAATTTAGCAATTTTCAAATTTTTAATTTTTATTCTGCTAAACCAGAGAGTTATGTGCCACAAAATAGTTAATAAATCACATTTCCCACATGTCTACTTCACATCAGCACAATTTTGGAAGAAAAAAAAAAATTTGGTAGGACGTTATAAGGGGTCAAAGTTCATCAGCAATTATTCATTTTTCCAGCAAAATTTACAAAACCAATTTTTTAGTGACCTCATCACATTTGAAGTCCCTTTGAGGGGGGTACATGACAGAAAACACCCAAAAGTGACACCATTCCAAAAACTGCACCCTCAAGCTACTCAAAACTATATTCAAGAAGATTATTAACCCTTCAGGTGCTTCACAGGAACTAAAATAAAGTTGAAGGAAAAAATGGACATTTTAATTTTTGTAACAAAAATGTTCTTTTAGCCTCAATTTTTTCATTTTCACATGGGCAACAGGATAAAATGGATCCTAAAACTTGTTGGGCAATTTCTCCTGAGTACACTGATACCTCATATGTGGTCATAAACCACTGTTTGGGCGCACGGCAGGGCTCAGAAGGGAAGGAGCGCAATTTGAATTTTAGAGCCAATTTTCCATTCAAAAAGTGAAATTGCGCTCCTTCACTTCTGAGCCCTGCCGTGCGCCCAAACAGTGGTTTATGACCACATATGAGGTATCGATGTACTCAGGAGAAATTGCCCAACAAATTTTGGGATGTATTTGATCCCTTTGCCCATGTGAAACTGAAAAAATGTAGGCAAAAAGAATTTTTTTGTGAAAAAAAAGTGTTTTTTTTAATTTTTATGGATCAATTTGTGAAGCATCTGGGGGTTCAAAGTGCTCACTATGCATCTAGATACCTTCCTTAGGGGGTCTAGTTTCCAAAATGGGGTCATTTGTGGGGGAGCTCCAATGTGGAGACACATGGGGACCCTCCAAACGCGACATGGTGTCCGCTAACAATTTGAATGGAAAATGAGCTCAAATTGTTAGCGGACACCATGTCGCGTTTGGAGGGTCCCTGTGTATCTCCACATTGGAGCTCCCCCACAAGTGACCCCATTTTGGAAACTAGACCCCCGAAGGAACGTATCTAGATGCATAGTGAGCACTTTGAACCCCCATATGCTTCAGAAATTCATCCGTAAAAATGAAAAAGCACTTTTTTTCCACTAAAAAAATATTTTTTCATTATTACAGATCAATTTGTGAAGCATCTGGGGGTTGAAAGTGCTCACTGTGTACCTAGATATGTTCCTTTGGGGGTCTAGTTTCCAAAATGGGGTCACTTGTGGGGGAGCTCCAATGTGGAGACACACAGGGACTCTCCAAACACGACATGGTGTCCGCTAACAATTTGAGCTCATTTTCCATTCAAATTGTTAGCGGACACCATGTCGCGTTTGGAGGGTCCCCGTGTGTCTCCACATTGGAGCTCCCCGACATGTGACCCCATTTTGGAAACTACACCCCCAAAGGAACATATCTAGATGCATAGTGAGCACTTTCTACCCCCAGGTGCTTCACAAATTGATCTGTAAAGATGAAAAAAGAAAATTTGTGTGGAAAAAAAAAGTGCTTTTTCATTTTTATTGATGAATTTGTGAAGCATCTGGGGGTTCAAAGTGCTCACTATGTATCTAGATATGTTCCTTAGGGGGTCTAGTTTCCGAAATGGGGTCACTTGTGGGGGAGCTCCAATGTGGAGACACACCGGGGCCCTCCAAACGCGACATGGTGTCCGCTAACAATTTGAATGGAAAATGAGCTCAAATTGTTAGCGGACACCATGTCGCGTTTGGAGGGTCCCTGTGGGTCTCCACATTGGAGCTCCCCCACATGTGACCCTATTTTGGAAACTAGACCCCAAAGGAACATATCTAGATGCATAGTGAGCACTTTAAACCCCCAGATGCTTCACAAATTGATCCATAATAATGAAAACAGAAATTTTTTGTGGAAAAAAAAGTGCTTTTTCATTTTTACGGATGAATTTCTGAAGCATATGGGGGTTCAAAGTGCTCACTATGCATCTAGATATGTTCCTTAGGGGGTCTAGTTTCCACAATGGGGTCACTTGTGGGGGAGCTCCAATGTGGAGGCACACGGGGACCCTCCATAATCGATATGGTGTCCGCTAACAATCTGAGCTCATTTTCCATTCAAATTTTTAGCGGACACCATGTCGCGTATGGAGGGTCCCCGTGTGTCTCCACATTGGAGCTCCCCCACAAGTGACCCCATTTTGGAAACTAGACCCCCTAAGGAACATATCTAGATGCATAGTGAGCACTTTGAACCCCCAGGTGCTTTACAAATTGATCCGTAAAAATTAAAAAAGAAATTTTTTGTGGAAAAAAAAGTGCTTTTTCATTATTACAGATCAATTTGTGAAGCATCTGGGGGTTCAAAGTGCTCACTATGCATCTAGATACGTTCCTTTGGGGGTCTAGTTTCCAAAATGGGGTCACTTGTGGGGGAGCTCCAATGTGGAGACACACATGGGCTCTCCATACGCAACATGGTGTCCACTAACATTTGGAATTGTTAGCGGACACCTTGTAGGATATGAAGAGCCCCTATGTGCCTAAACATTGGAGCTCCCCCACAAGTGACCCCATTTTGGAAACTAGACCACCCAAGGAACGTATCTAGATGCATAGTGAGCACTTTGAACCCCCAGGTGCTTCACAAATTGATCCGTAAAAATGAAAAAAGAAACTTTTTGTGGAAAAAAAAGTGCTTTTTCATTTTTATGAATGAATTTGTGAAGCATCTGGGGGTTGAAAGTGATCACTATGCATCTAGATATGTTCCTTCGGGGGTCTAGTTTCCAAAATGGGGTCACTTGTGGGGGAGCTCCAATGTTCAGGCACACAGGGAGGGGCTCTCCATACCCGACATGGTTTTCGCTAACAATTGGAGGTAATTTTCTATTGAAATTGTTAGCGGACACCATGTCGCATATGGAGAACCCGTGTGCCACCAGCACAAGGGCAACTGGTAGAGTTGGGGTACAGCACCAGAAAATGCCGCCTCTAATGAATGCGCTATTTTCTTGGGTGGCTGTGGGTTGAAATTTGCAGCGCGGGGGACCCACAACATTTGGGTCTCTCCACGCTGAGGATTCCAGTCAGCCAGCTACCAAGTTGTACCTGGCTGGCTACAAATACAGCGAAGGCTTTTTTTTACTTCTAGAACTAATTCTAGAAAAAAAAAATGATGTGGGGCTCCGCCATATTTTTGGTCCAGCCAGGTACAACTTGGCAGCTACAGACTGCCAGCAACCCCCAGCTGCCTCGTTGTACCTGGCTGCAACCAAAAATACAGCGAAGCCCATTTTTTTTTATTTCTAGAACTAATTCTAGAAAAAAAAATGACGTAGGGCTCCGCCATATTTTTGGTCCAGCCAGGTACAACTTGGCAGCTACAGACTGCCAGCAACCCCCAGCTGCCTTGTTGTACCTGGCTGCAACCAAAAATACAGCGAAGCCCATTTTTTTTTATTTCTAGAACTAATTCTAGAAAAAAAAATGACGTAGGGCTCCGCCATATTTTTGGCCCAGCCAGGTACAACTAGGCAGCTGGGGGCTGGAATCCTCAGCATGGAAAGGCCCAATCGTTCTGGGCCCCCCATGCTGCGAATTGCAGCCCGCAGCCGCCCCAGAAAATGGCGCATTCATTGAAGCGCCATTTTCTGGCGCTGTACCCATGCTCTTCCAGTTGCCCTGGTGCCGGTGGCAAACTGGGTAATAAAGGGGTTAATGCCAGCTTTTTATTGGCAGCTGGCACTAAGCCCGAGATTCATAATATAGGGCCAATGTTAGACCCGCCATTAGGAATCTCTGGTAAATAGTCAGAAAATACACACATAGAAAAATCTTTTTATTTGAAAAAAAAACACAAATAAAATTCGGACTCCATCTTTATTATAAAGATCCGACGTAGTCCACAACGAAGGTCCCACGACGCTCGATCGCCTCCGACGTAGTCCACAACGAAGGTCCCACGACGCTCGATTGCCTCGGCTCAATCCAGAGACTGCAGCAAGGGATCAAGTGTCCTCTTCCTACAGTCTCAGGGGTCAGAGTTATGGTGCACTGTATGACAATGATCAGTTATACAGTGCACCATGACTATGATCCCAGAGACTATAACAAGAGGACACTTGATCCCTTGTTGCACCCATCCATCCACCTATGCACCCATCATCCACGCACGCACATCCACGTACGCACATCCACGTGCTGACATCCACGCATGCACACAACCACGCACGCACATCCACGCATGCACACATCCACGCACGCATGCTGACATCCACGCACATCCACACAGACATCCACGTACATCCACATCCACGCACATCCACGTACGCACACATCCACGTACGCACACATCCACGCATGCACACATCCACGCACATCCACGTACGCACATCCACGCACGCACATCCACGTACGCGCATCCACGTACGCACATCCACGTGCTGACATCCACACACGCACATCCACGCATGCACATATCCACGCACGCATGCTGACATCCACGCACATCCACACAGACATCCACGTGCATCCACATCCACGCACATCCACGTACGCACACATCCACGTACGCACACATCCACGCATGCACACATCCACGCACACCCACGTATGCACATCCACGTATGCACATCCACGTATGCACATCCACGTACGCACATCCACGTACGCACACATCCACGTACGCACACATCCACGCATGCACACATCCACGAACATCCACGTACGCACATCCACGCACGCACATCCACGTATGCACATCCACGTACGCACATCCACGTGCTGACATCCACGCACATCCACGCATGCACACATCCATGCACGCATGCTGACATCCACGCACATCCACACAGACATCCACGTGCATCCAGATCCACGCACATCCACGTACGCACACATCCACGTACGCACATCCACGTACGCACATCCACGTACGCACATCCACGTACGCACATCCACGCACGCACATCCACGCATGCACACATCCATCCATTCACCCATCCATCCACCCATCCATCTATTCATTCATTCATTCATTCATTCATACTTACCCACCGATGAGAAGGAGGAGCCACACCGGAGACTGCAGAGGACTCGGAGGCCGACGGTGCAGGCGCGTGCAGCCCGGAATAGGTGAGCATGAGCAGGGGGGTGAGCAGGAGCAGGGGGGTGGGCAGAAGCAGGGGGGTGGGTAGGAGCAGCGGGGTGGGTAGGAGCAGGGGGGAGGGAGCCCTGCAACTTGACCGGCGGGCACATGAGCCCGCGGCCCGCCGGTAGAAACACCAGGAGGGCGGGCGGATGGCGGGGAGCGGTATGGGGGGGGTGCCGGCCGGACACAGGGGGGAATGGCACAGGGGGGGCTGGACAGCACACATGGGGGGGCTAGACAGGACACAGAGGGGGGCTGGATGGAGCGGGGACAGAAGCCAAAGGGGACCGGAGTATTAGATAATGGCCGCGGGTGCAGTGCAGCCCGCCGGTAGAAACACCAGGAGGGCGGGCGGATGGCGGGGAGCGGTATGGGGGGGTGCCGGCCGGACACAGGGGGGAATGGCACAGGGGGGGCTGGACAGCACACAGGGGGGGCTAGACAGGACACAGAGAGGGGCTGGATGGAGCGGGGACAGGACACAGGGGGCCCGGAGAATTAGATAATGGCCGCATAATGGTGCAGTGCAGCCCGCCAGCATATAAGTATGTTTGGGGGGAGGAAGGGGGGGTTAGGGGTTAACAGGGGTGCCCACACCTCTGCCCCTGACCCTCAGCTGTCACTGACAGCTTTTAGATTTGAGCTGTCACTGTTCATTTAGAAGCAGTGACAGTTCAAAGCCATGACGAGTATACTCGTCATGATGCGGGAACTGACATCTTTTCATGACGAGTATACTCGTCATTGGTCGTAAAGAGGTTAAATAAGTCTATCATTTCATTATCACAGGTTTTGGAAAACCATACTTTAGTTTTATTGTTTTTGTCTGTTTACACAGTTATTATTCATTGTTTCCTTAACTAACACACTCTAGCTCATTTTGGATTTGATTCGCTGACTATTCTTTGTAAGATGAGCTCTCCAACACAAAATATCACTCTTGCCAAGGAGGCTGCATCTACACCGAAGAAGAAGCGTGCAGAGAAAACTTTGGAACAGAGACGCCGTCGATTAGATCAAGATAAGGCTGCTAAAGCTAAACGCATTGCAGAGGAGAGTTTGGAAGAGAAACGTGTTCGTTTA
Source organism: Allobates femoralis (assembly GCA_033576535.1). NCBI lineage: Eukaryota > Metazoa > Chordata > Amphibia > Anura > Aromobatidae > Allobates > Allobates femoralis. Next base: position 48,468 of record JARQOC010000458.1, on the reverse strand, counting down.
GATCTGCGTAAGGCTGCTAAGGAGAAACGTACTGCAAAGGAGACTTCAGAAGAGAGGCGTCTTTGCTTAGATACTGATAAGGCTGCTAAGGCAAAACGCCTTGCTGAAGAGACCTTAGAAAGGAGACGTATTCGCTTAGATCGTGTTAAGGCTGCTTACGCCAAACGTCTTGCAAATGAGACTTCTGCAGAGAGACGTATTCGGTTAGATAGGGCTAAGGCTGCTAAACTCAAACGGTTTGGTAAACTCTCTTCTCCACTGAGACGTTTTTCGTTGGATGCTGCAAAGACTGCTTTACATACACGTATTTCGGGAGTGTCTTCTGAAAAAACAAGCCAACGAATGCAAACAAGAGCCATGACTGCACGTTCCACATGCAAACAAACAAAAATTCCAGTCACTGAAGAACCGTCTGACACAGATGATACTCCTGCCTCTTCGTGTACTGACATTTTACCAAGTGAACTGCCTTTAATACCTCCCATTACCTCTATGGAAATCAAAAAAGGAAAGGTTCGCAAGGTGTCTGTGCGTATGCGCAAGAAGGGTGTGGAGGAGAGTTCTGAAGAAAGACAACTTCCCTTGGACAAGGAAAAGTCTGCTTTGAAAACACCCCTTTCAATACAGTCTTTAGAAGGAAGGACAGAACGATTAGGCAAAAAATCTATCACTCTGCCTCAACGACGCAAACAGAAAAAGTTAATGCCTGCAGGAGATCCGTCTGATCCTCAGACTGCTGCCACCTCTTCGTCTGATCCTCAGACTGCTGCCACCTCTTCATCTGATCCTCAGACTGCTGCCACCTCTTTGTCTGATGCTCAGACTGCTGCCACCTCTTCGTCTGATCCTCAGACTGCTGCCACCTCTTCATCTGATGCTCTGACTGCTGCCACCTCTTTGTCTGATGCTCAGACTCCTGCCACCTCTTCTTCTACTATCTTGACTACAACTGAACAGCCTTTACTGCATCGCAAGGCCACATCAAAACGAAAACACTGTGCTGAGGAGACGCCATACAGCAAACAGTGTAAAATTTTGAGGCTTAAAAGGACAAGACAGATGCGTCAAGATACAGAATCTCCTACATCTAGACAAGTCCACTTGGCCCATTTGGCTACATTACGTCGTGAAGAACGTCAAACTTCTTCTTCCACTTCTATATTGCAACAGGCAGAACGGAATTTATATTCCACTTCTTCATTTATTGAATGTTTGGAATCTACATCCCTTCCACGTCTCATTTATGTAGGATTACATAATAAATTTCTACGTTCATTCTATTCATCTCTCCTACATGAAAGGGGATTTATTGATCAGGATCATGTTATTGTAGAACATTTCTGTGGTTTCATGAATGTAATATGTGAACATTGTGAGGCTCGACATTTTACTGCTGAACGACCATCAGATCAACAGTTTACTCTTTGTTGCCACAAGGGAAAAGTAAAGGTACCATTACCTCAATACCCGCACGTCTTCCAACGCCTGCTGAAAGGAGAGAGTGAGTACAGTCAAAATTTGATGGAGAATATAAGGAGCATTAATAGTTCTTTTGCTTTTGCCTCCATGGGTGCCCATGTTTCTCTACCTCCTGGACATGGACCATACTGCTTTCGTATTCATGGGCAAATTTATCATCGCACTGGAACACTCCATCCTGCTCAAGATCAAACTCCAGCATATGCACAACTGTACATTTTAGATACTCTAAGCGCTACTGACCAACGGCTACAGTCTCCAGAAAATGTTAAATGTAATCCTACTTTAATGAGTATCATTGCTCTTCAATTGGATAATATTAATCCCTTTGTTTCGGCCTACAAAATGCTACGTCAAGTTGAAGTAGAAGAAGAACAGAAGGCAAGAGAACATGGCACAAAAATGCCAAATATTATCATGGCCATTAAACAAGACAGAGGCCAAGACCCGAGACGCTATAACAATCCTACTGCCAATGAAGTTGCTGTGGTCTTTGAAAATGCTGATGGAGAGCCACCATTCAATAGAGACATTTTAATTCATTTGAAACCTGATCCAAATAACCCCTTGGCCCCAAAAACACAGCAAGTCAGTATTCTACACAGCAATTTAGATGCATTACTCTATCCTTTATTTTTTCCTCATGGAGAACAAGGCTGGCATGAGGGACTCAAGCATCAAGGCAAAAGTCAACGCCGGATTACACAGCTCCAGTATTACTGCTATTTGCTGTCTGTACGGAATCAGTTCAATCCTGTCCTGAATGGTGGCAAACTAACACAGCAGTACTTAGTGGATGCGTATGTAAAAATCGAGGCTAATCGCTTAAATTTTATCCGTCATCATCAAAAGGATTTAAAAGTGGAGGATTATTGCGTACTCCAGGAACATCTTCTGAAACAATCTGTTGACAAAGGTATTCCCATTGGCAAGACGGTCATTTTACCATCTTCTTTTGAAGGCAGTCCCAGAAACATGCAGCAACGCTATCAGGATGCCATGGCTATTGTGACTAAATTTGGACGACCAGATCTTTTTGTAACCATGACCTGTAATCCTAAATGGAGGGAGATTACAAACAATTTAGAGCCATGGCAGCGTGTGGAACATAGACCTGATTTAGTCGCCCGTGTCTTCAGAATTAAATTGGAAGCACTATTAAAAGAAATTAACACTGGATTATTTGGCAAAGTTTGTGCAATGGTTCATGTTATTGAATTCCAAAAGCGTGGCCTACCACACGCTCACATTTTGATCATTCTGGATGGCAAATCCAAACTAAGAACTGAGGTTGAAGTGGATAATATAGTTTGGGCTGAAATCCCTGATCCAGAAGAATACCCTCTGCTCCATGACATTGTGATGCAACACATGATTCATGGACCCTGTGGTCAACACAACCCCAATTCTCCATGTATGGATCTTGGAAAGTGTAAGAAAGGTTTTCCTAAAGATTTCCAACCAAGAACACTCATAGCTAAGGATGCATACCCTACTTATCAAAGAAAGGAAGGATCATCCTTTCAAATACGTTCAAAGATGATTGATAATTCTTGGGTTGTTCCCTATAACCCTTACCTACTATTAACATACAAGTGTCATATTAATGTTGAGGTATGTGCTTCCATTCAAAGTGTTAAATACCTCTTCAAATATGTCTACAAAGGACATGATAAAGCCAATCTTGAAATTTGCCAAACTAATATCCACCATGATGAAACACATCAATTCATGGATTCAAGATACGTCAGTGCACCGGAGGCAGCTTGGCGAATATTTGCTTACCCGATGCATAGACAATCGCACTCCATTATTCGCCTTGCCGTACATCTCCCACATTCTCAACCGCTTTATTTTCATGAGGATGACTCTGTTGACGACATCAGTTCCACAATGCACAGAAAATCTACTCTGATGGGCTACTTTGAGCTGAATGAGAGTGACCCGCATGCTCATGATTACTTCTACCGCCAAATTCCAGAGCACTATGTTTGGAAAGAAGGTGCATGGGAAGTTAGAAAGCGAGGAGGTTCTTCAGTGATTGGAAGAATGTATACTGTCAGTATGAAAGATCAAGAACGGTACTATTTAAGGTTGTTGTTACTGCATGTCAAAGGAGCAACAAGTTTTGACAACATTAAGACTGTTAATGAAGTGACATACCCAACTTTCAAAGAGGCAGCATTAGCTCTTGGATTGCTCTTCGATGACACTGTTTGGAGAAATACTTTATTGGATGCCTGTGTTCTCAACATGCCTGCACAGCTTCGTGATATGTTCGCATATATATGTATTTTTGGTCCTCCAGCTCATCCATTGGAGTTGTGGAAAGAATTTAAACAAGACTTTATCCAAGACTACTGCCATGCATATCACTCCAACACTGAGGAGTGTGAGAATTGTGAAGGATATGCTATGACTGATGTCCAAACTATTCTAAAATTTCATGGCAAAACTTTTACTGATTTTAATCTACCACGACCAAAAAGAAAGCCATACATCGCTCCACTATACAACAAGGATGATGAGTTAAGAAGAGCTCAGCAAATGAAAGCTACTTTAAATGACCAACAACTTTTGGCCTATGATGCGATCAATCAAGCTTTACACGATAGAAGTGGACAACCTAAGTGCTTTTTCATTGACGGTCCAGGTGGCAGTGGCAAAACATATCTGTATGATTTATTAATTCATGAACTAAGAGGAGAAGGCGAAATTGTCTCACCTGCAGCCAGTACAGGGATTGCAGCTAACTTACTGCAAGGAGGTAGAACTATCCATTCGCTTTACGGAATACCAATTCCAATCAATGAAACTTCCGTTTCAAGGATTAAAAATGATACAGATGCTGCACAACATTTGAAAAGTACCAAACTTTTCATTATTGACGAGTCCACTCTCTTATCTAAATATGCATTGCATGTGATAGATCAACTTTTACGTGATGTCATGACAACAGATATCTCCAAGAAAAATACAACACCTTTTGGAGGGAAAGTCATTGTTCTGGGAGGAGACTTTCGACAGTGTCTGCCTATCATCCCACATGGTACAAGAACAGACATTATAGAGAGTTGTATTAAATACTCACGACAATGGCAGCTTTTCACTCAATTGCCACTCTTCAACAATATGCGCTCCATTGATCCTGATTATAGCCGTTGGTTACTTCAACTGGGAAATGGTGAATTGTCTAATGATTTCAACCTTGGAGATGATACCATTGAAATCCCACAAGACATGATCTGCACTGGCTCAATCATTCTTGCTATATTTGGTGAAAACATTGTCATTGATGTAGATAACAATGAAAGCATTCAGATTGCTGCATCACATGCCATTCTTTGCCCTAAAAATGACCATGTGGATATGGTGAACTCTAAGGTCATGGATTGCATTGCTGGTGAATACACTGAATACATTAGTGATGATTCCATTGATCCTGATGAGACTGAAGATCCAGATCAATATCCTGTGGAATTTTTAAATTCACTGACACCAACGGGAATGCCTTCTCATCGCCTCAAATTAAAAATCGGTACCATTGTCATGCTTTTGCGCAACTTTAACAGCAGAAAAGGTCTTTGCAATGGGACTCGCTTGATTGTCATTGCTTTGTTTGACAATCTGATTCAAGCAAAAGTCATTACTGGGTCTGCAGAAGGAAATGTGGTGTTTATTCCAAGGATTGATTTATCTCCATCAGAGACTGGCTTACCTTTCAAGTTAAGACGTCGACAATTTCCCGTGAAGCCTGCTTTTGCCATGACCATCAACAAATCCCAAGGCCAAACACTGGAGAAAGTAGGGATTTTTTTGCCAGAACCCGTTTTTGGACATGGACAGTTATATGTGGCTTTTTCACGAGTGAAAAGAAGATGTAATGTTAAGGTGAAAGTGCTGGATACACCCATTCAAGGAAAGTTGGTGCCTAATTCTGAAAAAGTCTTTACTAAAAATATTGTCTATAAGAATATTTTATCTTAAATTCTTTAGATATATATTACACTTTCATACATGATGGATATAACAATGAAAGCATTCACATTGCTGCATCACATGACAATCTTTGCCCTAAAAATGTCCATGTGGAAATGGTGAACTCTCAGGTTATGGATTGCATTGCTGGTGAATACACTGAGTACATTAGTGATGATTCCATTCAGACTGAAGATTCAGACCAATATCCAGTGGAATTTTTAAATTCACTCACACCAATGAGAATGCCTTATCATCGCCTCAAATTACACATTGGTACCATTGTCATGCTTTTCCGCACCTTTAACAGCATAAAAGGTGTTTGCAATGGGAATCGCTTCATTGTGATCACTTTGTTTGACAATCTCATTCAAGCAAAAGTCAGTTCTGGGTCTGCAGAAGGAATTGTGTTGTTTATTTCAAGGATTGATTTATCTCCATCATAGACTGCCTTACATTTTAAGTTAAGACATCGACAATTTCCATGAAGTCTACTTTTCCCATGACCATCAACAAATCCCAAGGCCATACACTGGAGAAAGTAGGGATTTTTTGCCCCACAATTCATTTTTGGACATGGACAGTTATATGTGGCTTTTTCATGAGTGAAAAGAAGATGTATTGTTAAGGTGAAAGTACTGCATACACCCATTCAAGGAAAGTTGCTGCCTCATTCTGAAAAAGTCTTTACAAAAAATATTCTCTAAAGAATTTATAATAAAATATTCTTATAGATATATATCACATTTACATACATGATGGATATAACAATGAAAGCATTCACATTGCTGCATCACATGACAATCTTTGTCCTAAAAATGTCCATGTGGAAATGGTGAACTCTCAGGTTATGGATTGCATTGCTGATGAATACACTGAGTACATTAGTGATGATTCCATTCAGACTGAAGATTCAGACCAATATCCAGTGGAATTTTTACATTCACTCACACCAATGGGAATGCCTTATCATCGCCTCAAATTACACATTGGTACCATTGTCATGGTTTTGCGCACCTTTAACAGCATAAAAGGTCTTTGCAATGTGAATCGCTTCATTGTGATCACTTTGTTTGAGAATCTTATTCAAGCAAAAGTCAGTTCTGGGTCTGCAGAAGGAAATGTGTTGTTTATTTCAAGGATTGATTTATCTCCATCAGACACTGCCTTACCTTTTAACTTAACACATAGACAATTTACCGTGAAGTCTACTTTTCCCATGACCATCAACAAATCCCAAGGCCAAACAGTGGAGAAAGTAGGGATTTTTTGCCCCACAACCCGTTTTTGGACATGGACAGTTATATGTGGCTTTTTCACGAGTGAAAAGAAGATGTATTGTTAAGGTGAAAGTACTGCATACACCCATTCAAGGAAAGTTGCTGCCTCATTCAGAAAAAGTCTTTACAAAAAATATTGTCTATAAGAATATTTTATTTTAAATTCTTTAGATATATCCATCATGTATATAAATGTAATATATAACAATGAAAGCATTCACATTGCTGCATCACATGACAATCTTTGTCCTAAAAATGTCCATGTGGAAATGGTGAACTCTCAGGTTATGGATTGCATTGCTGATGAATACACTGAGTACATTAGTGATGATTCCATTCAGACTGAAGATTCAGACCAATATCCAGTGGAATTTTTACATTCACTCACACCAATGGAAATGCCTTATCATCGCCTCAAATTACACATTGGTACCATTGTCATGCTTTTGCACACCTTTAACAGCATAAAAGGTCTTTGCAATGGGAATCGCTTCATTGTCATCACTTTGTTTGACAATCTCATTCAAGCAAAAGTGATTACTGGGTCTGCAGAAGGAAATGTGGTGTTTATTCCAAGGATTGATTTATCTCCATCAGACACTGCCTTACCTTTCAAGTTAAGACGTCAACAATTTCCCGTGAAGTCTACTTTTCCCATGACCATCAACAAATCCCAAGGCCATACACTGAAGAAAGTATGGATTTTTTTGTCACAAACAGTTTTTGGACATGGACAGTTATATGTGGATTTTTCACGAGTGAAAATACGATGCAATGTTAAGGTGAAAGTGTTGGATACACCCATTCAAGTCAAATTGCTGCCCAGTAGTGAAATACTCTTTACTACAAATATTCTCTCTAATAATATTTTATTTAAAATTCTTTAGATACATATTAGATTTAAATACATACTTACTTTCTAATTAAATATAAATATTACAATAAATTAGTTTAGTCATAGATGTATAGCAATAAAAAAAAAAAAAATATTATTTGTTATACAAAAAGATATTAAAATTAGTTATTATATATACAATAGTTATTTAAGAAATATAGTCATTAGTGTACATTTTCAATTACAATATAGTATAGAGAAATATTTTATTTTAAATTCTTTATATGCATATTACATTTAGATACATAATTATTTTCTAATTAAACAAAAATATTACCATAAAATAGTTTAGCCATAGATGTAAAGTACTAAAAAAAAAAAAAAATTACTTTACCCATAGCTGTATAGGAATTGACCAAAAAAATTATAAAAAAATTGTTTAAAAATAGATGTATAGCAATAGAAATAATCCAACATACCAAACAAATTACTTTAGTTTTAGATAAAGACATTATAATTAGTTATTAGATATTAAATACGTCTTTAAGAAATATAGTCCTTAGTTTTGCTTTTCACTGAAAATATAGTGTATAAAAATATTTTACTTTCAATTATTTACATACATATTCTATTTAGATACATACTTTCTAATTAAACACAAATATTACAATAATTTAATTTAGCTATAGATGTAGAAGAATAGAAATAGACAAAAATACCAAAAATATTACTTTCGTTATAAAGATATTATAAATAGGTTTTAGATATAAAATAGTTATTTAAAATATATTGTTCTTACTTTTTTAGCTTTTAAAATTTCTTTTTAAATTTCATTGTATATGTATATAAACACACATTTTGTAGTAGATTGTAGATGTGTATCATCTAAATGCTTGCATTTAGTGATAATAACCTGAAGCTCCAGCAGTATAGCTGCTGCGAGATTTCATTTTCTTTTTACACAGGGTGAGGTTTTTGTCAACAGCTAAGGCTGCCTTCAGACTTGCAGATGCATCTGCAGCGTTTTGAAAATGCATCTGCATGCACATGGTAGACCCTATCTTTATAATGGGACGCACGGTGTCTGCAGATGCTTGCAGGCAGCCGTGCACACACATTTACTCCTATATGTGATCTGTGCGCAGGCGGATGCCTGCATACAAATCACACACTCCCACCCTCACCAGGGATGCAACATGTCGTGTCCCTGCTGCGGAGGAGAGTCTGTGATCTGTACCCAAGCATCTGCCTGCGCAGAGATCACATATAGCAGTGAATGGTTGTGCTCGGCTGTCTGGAAGCATCTGCAGACACTGTGCGTCCCATTATAAAGATAGGGTTTACTGTCTGCATGCAGATGCATCTGCAAAATGGTGCAGATGCATCTGCAAGTCTGAAGGCAGCATTAGAGACGGGTGGGACAGCTGTTCACACACATCTCTATCTTGAAGTGTGTTCTGTACATATAAATATATACATACATATAGGTACATATTTAGACACATAGGGAAAGAATATACATTTTCATTTTAAATCTGACTTATTCTGCTATTTGTGGAATTTATAGTGTGAACACATCAATTTTGACACTTGCTGTCTAATGGTGACCTACAGCACTCTTACTGTAAGTTGCATGAAATGTTAATGCAATTTGTGCTTTACTTGCAGTAGTTGCGGCACATGTGCTTTCAACAGTTTCAACTGCCAAAATCACAGTTAGCTTTGATTTTTAGTGGTTGCATTTAGTCAACCTGTTAAAGCTCTGCTTGCCGTATTTACTACAAGCTAATTGCAAGTTCCATATACATTACATGTTACTTGCTAAAAGTGAGCTGTAGGTAGGTCCTTTGGTGCGAAGTGCAGAAATTGTATTTGGTTATTCTACACCTTCTGCAAATAGCCAAAAAATATCTGCTTTAAAAGGAGTCTAACTATTAATTATTAGGGGTAGAGTAGAGTAGGTCCCACCAGTTGTAAGGCTACCTTCCCGTGGTTGGTGGGGAAACATGTACTGGCTCAATCATAGATTATTAATATTCATATATAAATTGAATATACGTAGTCTGTACAAAACATCAGTGCCAGTATCTGTACGAAAAGCCTTGCCTTAGAATCATGACATGTACTACACTGACATATACCATACAAACATTGGTAGTTGATAGATATCATGTCTTATGTGCATTATTGTCAAATTTGAATGAATAATGTATATATGCATGCTACATTCCCGATTCTTTACAATTGGGCCGCCATCTATCATGGAATAATTGGATTATTAGTTAAAAATCTAATTTAATAAACTATACACCAGTTCTAGAATCCCGATGCAATCGCATCGGGCTCACAGCTAGTATATTATATCTACTGTGTCCATGTGTGTACTAGGTGTATACATGTGTAATGTATTAGGGTGTGTGTATATACAGGCAGCACCTGATGGAGGGGAGGGGAGCCCAGACACAAGTTCTGCCCGGGGCCCTTCACTGTCAGTGTCTGTGGCCCCGGCTGCCTCTCTGTAGGTGACTATTACTAATTGTCCCAGATCATCTGACCAAGATAAGGAGGTTCTTGGATGTTTAGTGAGAATCCTCGGTGTTCCTGTAAATTGTGTCCATTCACCGTGTGAGGAGATCCTGATCGCTTCATGTCTTCTAGGAGGTTTCTGACTTTTCCTGTAGATAAGATAAATTCTCATGTCTGTAATGTGGGATTCTTGCAGGAAAGTTCTGGTGGAACGAGGAGTGGACACGAAACCCCCACATCAGAGTCAGTGACCGGTAAGAGGCGCTCATAGATCTTGTCTGACTGTAAAGATCTTTATTATTGGAGATTCACAAATGTCTTCATGGTGATTATTACTATTATTGTTAATAATTTATGTAATGATTATCTGCTCCACGTCTGTGACATCATGTCCTCTATCTGTCTTGTCCTCTCTCTCTCTCCCTCTCTCAGGTCATGTCTTCATCTCTTCATACCTGACTTGGTTGAATATCTCTATTATTTCTCCCTTCTTCTCTCTCCCGGTTTAGACATCATTTTATTTTTATACTTTAGCTCATATAATATCTGTATAAAATACAATAATTCTATTTTTGGTCATATTTTTTCCAATAATATCCAAAGTCCAAAAATATTTTGCTTGAAAATTAAATAAAATGTTTCTTTTCCTAGGTGAAGACTGGAGGAGAAGCTGCCATGGAAATCTGCTTTTATCTCCCTTTGATAATGTAGAAGATAACAATTCCTCACAAGATAAAACTCCTAATGTTCCCGTGGTCCTTCACAGCCGACACGTATCCACTGATACCAACAGTCAGGAAACACTATTGTCTAATCAATCACTGATCAGCAAACAAGGAACCGGAAATAGACCGGGGAAAACATCTCGGTGTGGGGAAAAACTAATTACAAAATCTAATCTTTCGTTGAATGATCAAATTCACAGCAATGAAAGCTCATTTTCAAGTTCAGAATGTGGGAAATCTTTTACTAAAGAAAGTAGTCTTGTTAGACATCAGAGAACTCACACAGGAGAGAAGCCATTTTCATGTTCAGAATGTGGGAAATGCTTTACCCATAGATCAAATTTTATGAGGCATCAAAGAATTCACACAGGAGAGAAGCCATTATCATGCTCAGAATGTGGGAAATGTTTTATTTATAAGTCAAACCTTCTGGAACATCTAAAATGTCACACAGGAGAGAAGCCTTTTTGCTGTTCACAATGTGGGAAATGTTTTGCTCAGAAATCAAATTTTATGGCGCATCAAAGAACTCACACAGGGGAGAAGCGATTTTCTTGTCTGTGCTGCAGATATATTCATAAATAGATCATTAATGCTTTGCTTTTCCTGAAGAGCGGCCTTTTTAAAAGTTTATAAAAATATGGGAAAAACTTGAAAGTTCAAACCGTCCCCCTTTTGCCCCTATTTAAAAAATCCAAATTTTTTGCATCGCCACGTTCAGAAATGTCCGATATATCAAAATATAAAATCATTATTATCAGATCTGTAAACTGCGGAACAGAAAAAAGTTCAAATTATGTGGTTTTTTTGGTCGCTGCAACATTGCAATAAAATGCAATAACGGGTGATCAAAACATCACATCTACCCGAAAATGGTATCATTAGAAATATCAGCTCAAGACACAAAAAATAACCCATCACACAGCCCCAGATCCCGAAAAATGAGAGAATGCAAAAAATGGTGACAAAAGTGCAATTCTTTTTCTGTAAAAATTTCAGAATTTTTTCTCACCACTTAGATAACAGTAAAAGTAACATGTTTGGTATCTACAAACTCGTACTGACCCAAGACATCATACTGACACCTCAGTGTTACCATATAGTACTGACCCCAGACATCATGCCGACACCTCAGTGTTACCATATAGTACTGACCCGAAGCATCATACTGACACCTCAGTGTTACCATATAGTACTGACCCCAGACATCATACTGACACCTCAGTGTTACCATATAGTACTGACACGAGGCATCATACTGACACCTCAGTGTTACCATATAGTACTGACCCAGACATCATACCAACACCTCAGTGTTACCATATAGTACTGACACGAGGCATCATACCGACACCTCAGTGTTACTATATAGTACTGACCCCAGACATCATACCGACACGTCAGTGTTACCATATAGTACTGACCCGAGACATCATACCGACACCTCAGTGTTACCATATAGTACTGACCCGAAGCATCATACTGACACCTCAGTGTTACCATATAGTACTGACCCCAGACATCATACCAACACCTCAGTGTTACCATATAGTACTGACCCGAGACATCATACCGACACCTCAGTGTTACTATATAGTACTGACCCCAGACATCATACCGACACCTCAGTGTTACCATATAGTACTGACCCGAGACATCATACCAACACCTCAGTGTTACCATATAGTACTGACCCCAGACATCATACCGACACCTCAGTGTTACCATATAGTACTGACCCCAGACATCATGCCGACACCTCAGTGTTACCATATAGTACTGACCCGAAGCATCATACTGACACCTCAGTGTTACCATATAGTACTGACCCCAGACATCATACCAACACCTCAGTGTTACCATATAGTACTGACCCGAGACATCATACCGACACCTCAGTGTTACTATATAGTACTGACCCCAGACATCATACCGACACGTCAGTGTTACCATATAGTACTGACCCGAGACATCATACCGACACCTCAGTGTTACCATATAGTACTGACCCCAGACATCATACCAACACATCAGTGTTACCATATAGTACTGACCCGAGACATCATACCGACACCTCAGTGTTACCATATAGTACTGACCCCAGACATCATACCGACACGTCAGTGTTACCATATAGTACTGACCCCAGACATCATACCAACACCTCAGTGTTACCATATAGTACTGACCCGAGACATCATACCGACACCTCAGTGTTACTATATAGTACTGACCCCAGACATCATACCGACACCTCAGTGTTACCATATAGTACTGACCCCAGACATCATACTGACACCTCAGTGTTACCATATAGTACTGACCCCAGACATCATACTGACACCTCAGTGTTACCATATAGTACTGACCCCAGACATCATACTGACACCTCAGTGTTACCATATAGTACTGACACGAGGCATCATACCGACACCTCAGTGTTACCATATAGTACTGACCCGAGACATCATACCGACACCTCAGTGTTACTATATAGTACTGACCCAGACATCATACCGACACCTTAGTGTTTACCATATAGTACTGACCCAGACATCATACTGACACCTCAGTGTTACCATATAGTACTGACCCCAGACATCACACCGTCACATCAGTGTTACCATATAGTACTGACCCGAAGCATCATACTGACACCTCAGTGTTACCACATAGTACTGACCCGAAGCATCATACCGACACCTCAGTGTTACCATATAGTACTGACCCCAGACATCATACCGACACCTCAGTGTTACCATATTGTACTGACCCTAGACATCATACTGACACCTCAGTGTTACCATATAGTACTGACCCCAGACATCATACTGACACCTCAGTGTTACCATATAGTACTGACCCGAAGCATCATACCGACACCTCAGTGTTACCACATAGTACTGACCCGAAGCATCATACGACACCTCAGTGTTACCATATAGTACTGACCCCAGACATCATACCGACACCTCAGTGTTACCATATAGTACTGACCCAAGACATCATACTGACACCTCAGTGTTACCATATAGTACTGACCCGAAGCATCATACCGACACCTCAGTGTTACCATATAGTACTGACCCGAAGCATCATACCGACACATCAGTGTTACCATATAGTACTGACCCAGACATCATACCGACACCTCAGTGTTACCATATAATACTGACCCCAGACATCATACCAACACCTCAGTGTTACCATATAGTACTGACCCGAAGCATCATACTGACACATCAGTGTTACCATATAGTACTGACCCCAGACATCATACCGACACCTCAGTGTTACCATATAGTACTGACCCCAGACATCATACCAACACCTCAGTGTTACCATATAGTACTGACCCGAAGCATCATACCGACACCTCAGTGTTACCATATAGTACTGACCCCAGACATCATACCGACACCTCAGTGTTACCATATAGTACTGACCCGAAGCATCATACCGACACCTCAGTGTTACCATATAGTACTGACCCAGACATCATACCGACACCTCAGTGTTACCATATAGTACTGACCCCAGACATCATACCGACACCTCAGTGTTACCATATAGTACTGACCCAGACATCATACCGACACCTCAGTGTTACCATATAGTACTGACCCCAGACATCATACCGACCCCTCAGTGTTACCATATAGTACTGACCCGAGACATCATACCGACACCTCAGTGTTACCATATAGTACTGACCCAGACATCATACCGACACCTCAGTGTTACCATATAGTACTGACCCAGACATCATACCGAACCTCAGTGTTACCATATAGTACTGACCCCAGACATCATACCGAACACCTCAGTGTTACCATATAGTACTGACCCAGACATCATACCGACACCTCAGTGTTACCATATAGTACTGACCCAGACATCATACCGACACTCAGTGTTACCATATAGTACTGACCCCAGACATCATACCGACCCCTCAGTGTTACCATATAGTACTGACCCAGACATCATACCGACACTCAGTGTTACCATATAGTACTGACCCCAGACATCATACCGACACCTCAGTGTTACCATATAGTACTGACCCCAGACATCATACCGACACCTCAGTGTTACCATATAGTACTGACCCCAGACATCATACCACACTCATGTTACCATATAGTACTGACCCAGACATCATACCGACACTCAGTGTTACCATATAGTACTGACCCCAGACATCATACCGACACCTCAGTGTTACCATATAGTACTGACCCAGCATCATGACCGACACACCTCAGTGTTACCATATAGTACTGACCCAGACATCATACCGACACGCTCAGTGTTACCATATAGTACTGACCCGAGACATCATACCGACACCTCAGTGTTACCATATAGTACTGACCTGAGACATCATACCGACACCTCAGTGTTACCATATAGTACTGACCCTAGACATCATACCGACACCTCAGTGTTACCATATAGTACTGACCCCAGACATCATACCGACACTCAGTGTTACCATATAGTACTGACCCGAGGACATCATACCGACACCCTCAGTGTTACCATATAGTACTGACCTGAGACATCATACCGACACCTCAGTGTTACCATATAGTACTGACCCCAGACATCATACGACACCTCAGTGTTACCATATAGTACTGACCCCAGACATCATACCGACACCTCAGTGTTACCATATAGTACTGACCCCAGACATCATACCGACACCTCAGTGTTACCATAATATACTGACCCCAGTACATACATTACCGACACCTCAAGTGTTACCATATAGTACTGACCCAGACATCATACCGACACCTCAGTGTTACCAATATAGTACTGACCCAGACATCATACCGACACCTCAGTGTTACCATATAAGTACTGACCCAGACATCATACCGACACCTCAGTGTTACCATATAGTACTGACCCAGACATCATACCGACACCTCAGTGTTACCATATAGTACTGACCCCAGACATCATACCGACACCTCAGTGTTACCATATAGTACTGACCCCAGACATTATACCGACACCTCAGTGTTACCATATAGTACTGACCCCAGACATCATACCGACACCTCAGTGTTACACTATAGTACTGACCCCAGACATCATACCAACACCTCAGTGTTACCATATAGTACTGACCCAGACATCATACCGACACCTCAGTGTTACCATATAGTACTGACCCAGACATCATACCAACACCTCAGTGTTACCATATAGTACTGACCCAGACATCATACCGACACCTCAGTGTTACCATATAGTACTGACCCCAGACATCATACCGACACCTCAGTGTTACCATATAGTACTGACCCCAGACATCATACCGACACTCAGTGTTACCATATATAGAACTCATGACCCTCAGGACATCATACTGACAACTCATCATGTGTTACCATATAGTACTGACCCAGACATCATACCGACACTCAGTGTTACCATATAGTACTGACCCCAGACATCATACCGACACTCAGTGTTACCATATAGTACTGACCCCAGACATCATACCGACACCTCAGTGTTACCATATAGTACTGACCCCAGACATCATACCGACACCTCAGTGTTACCATATAGTACTGACCCAGACATCATACCGACACCTCATGTGTTACCATATAGTACTGACCCGAGACATCATACGACACATCAGTGTTACCATATAGTACTGACCCAGACATCATACCGACACATCAGTGTTACCATATAGTACTGACCCCTAGACATCATACCGACACCTCAGTGTTACCATATAGTACTGACCCCAGACATCATACCGACACCTCAGTGTTACCATATAGTACTGACCCCAGACATCATACCGACACCTCAGTGTTACCATATAGTACTGACCCCAGACATCATACCGACACCTCAGTGTTACCATATAGTACTGACCCAGACATCATACCGACACCTCAGTGTTACCATATAGTACTGACCCCAGACATCATACCGACACCTCAGTGTTACCATATAGTACTGACCCAGACATCATACCGACACCTCAGTGTTACCATATAGTACTGACCCCAGACATCATACCGACACCTCAGTGTTACCATATAGTACTGACCCCAGACATCATACCGACACCTCAGTGTTACCATTATAGACTGACCCTAGGACATACATACCGACACGCTCAGTGTTACCATATAGTGCTGACCTGAGACATCATACCGACACGTCAGTGTTACCATATAGTACTGACCCCAGACATCACACCGACACCTCAGTGTTACCATATAGTACTGACCCCAGACATCATACCGACACCTCAGTGTTACCATATAGTACTGACCCCAGACATCATACCGACACCTCAGTGTTACCATATAGTACTGACCCCAGACATCATACCGACACCTCAGTGTTACCATATAGTACTGACCCCAGACATCATACCGACACCTCAGTGTTACCATATAGTACTGACCCCAGACATCATACCGACACCTCAATGTTACCATATAATACTGACCCCAGACATCATACCGACACCTCAGTGTTACCATATAGTACTGACCCCAGACATCATACCGACACCTCAATGTTACCATATAATACTGACCCCAGACATCATACCGACACCTCAGTGTTACCATATAGTACTGACCTGAGGAATCATAAAAACCCGAAAAAAAACAAAAAACAGACGTGATTCAATCAGACTATCCGGTTCATTCAGCTCCCAAGTAACAGACACCAGAATATAGATTTTAGATTTTGTTCGGTCGTTTATTCAAATTTAAAAAATCATGAATCAGATCGTTCATAAAACAACGCGTTTCGGCTACACTGACCCATTCCTTCCTCAGTTTTTTGGGGCCCTTGAACGCCCCGAGAGGTGCAACCCAAGTACTAATAACATTGTTTATACTATGAAAATAGACAATACCAAAGACAATATATTCATTTTACTATTATTTTATTGTGCTGTGACAAAAGAGGGATTTAGTATAATGAAGAAAATCTACATTAATCTGATCTAGTGATACTAACCCTAATGAAACACAAAGAATGGAAATAACCACAAACAAAGATAAAAATATATATTTTTTTAATATTGTTTATTATATTATGGAATTTTTAGTGTTTTAACTGTTCAAAATAATTGTTCAAGTAAGAATAAAATGAACATAGATAGGGATAATGTTGTGTTTCAACACAGACACTCACCAAGAAACAACTGAACTATAGAATTAAGACACAGGCAATTAATGCAATTAACAATTCCAGGTGGGTTTATACAGACCATATAAAATCTGCAACCTGTAAAACAACATCATACCCGTGGAAGGCTTTTTATATACCGTACATACTAGAAAAAGGCCGGATGCTAACGCATCGGGAGTGCGGTGTAATGAACAGGTGCCGTAGAAATATCCGCTGAATAGTACAGTCCTCTCTCCAGAAAGTATGCTGTTGTTGCGGGATTTATATGGTGTATATGGAGGCTCAGTGGTTAGCACGTGTTCTCTGGCTCTGTCCTGTGCTCCTGTCCTGTGCCTTAGTCCTGTGCCTCTGTCCTCTGGCTTTGTCCTCTGTCCTGTGGCTGTGTCCTATGTCCTGTGTCCCTTTCCTGTGCCCTAGTCCTCTGCCCTGTGCCCCTGTCCTCTGTCCTGTGCCTCTGTCTCTTTGCTGTGCCCCAGTCCTCTATTTTGTGCCGCAGTCCTCCTGTCCTGTGGCACTGTCCTCTGTCTTGTGCCCATGTCCTGTGGCTGTGTCCTATGTCCTCTGTCCCTGTCCTGTGCCCCAGTCCTCTGTCCTGTGCCCCTGTCCTCTGTATTGTGCCCCTGTCCTCTGTCCTGGGCCCTTGTCCTTTGCCCTGTGACCCAGTCCTCTTTCCTGTGCCCCTGTCCTGTGCCCCTGTCCGTGTGCTCTGTCTTGTGCCCTTATTTTCTCCTCTGTCCTGAGCCTCTGTCTTGTGCCCCTGTCCTGTGGCCCTCTCCTCTTTCCTGTGTTCCTGTCCTCTGTCCTGTGCCCCTGCCCTGTGCTCCTGTCCTCTGTCCTGTGGCCTGTCCTGTGCCCTTATCCTTTCCTCTGTCCTGAGCCTCTGTCTTGTGCCCCTGTCCTGTGGTCCTCTCCTCTTTCCTGTGTTCCTGTCCTCTGTCCTGTGCCCCTGCCCTGTGCTCCTGTCCTCTGTCCTGTGGCCCTGTCCTGTGCCCTTATCCTTTCCTCTGTCCTGAGCCTCTGTCTTGTGCCCCTGTCCTGTGGCCCTCTCCTCTTTCCTGTGTTCCTGTCCTCTGTCCTGTGCCCCTGCCCTGTGCTCCTGTCCTCTGTCCTGTGGCCCTGTCCTGTGCCCTTATCCTTTCCTCTGTCCTGAGCCTCTGTCTTGTGCCCCTGCCTTCACGTGCCTTTTTCCTTTTGTGTCTCTGCCCCCCATTCCGTGTCTCTGCTGTCCCCTGTGTTACAGTGCCCCCCTTCCCTGTGTCTGCTCCCTCCTTCTGTGTCTCTGCCCCTCATTCCCTCCTTCCGAGCTGTGACCGCTCCGTGTCATAGCTAGGAAGAAGTGAAGACTACAGGAGGCAGAGTTCCAGTGATGTACGGTCATGTGTGTGATCACATGACTGTGACATCACCAAAGGTCCTGTCGGAATAGATGAGCTTATAGGGGGGTGCGTGGGTGTGTGGGCACCGGAGGGGGTTGCGGGGGTCGGATCAGGGGTGTGGGGGTCTGCAAGCACCGGAGAGGGAGTGTGGGGGTCTGCGGGCAGAGGAGGAAAAGGGTGCGGGGGGGTGCGGCCTCGGGAGAGGTGCAGTGGGAGGCATGCGGGCGGCTCATTGCGCATGTGTGTGCGTTGGGAGGCCCCGGCTGGTCGCGAGGATCGACGGAGAGGCTCGCGGTGGTGGATTCTCGGTAAGGCGGAGCTCGCGATGGCGCATGCACGTCATCGCTCGCGCCGCGTGTGCTCGTAGTGCCATTAATTGCGGCTCGCGATGGCGCGCAAGCGTACCATCGCTTGCGGCGCTGGCATCTGGCCGCGGTGCATGCTAGAATAGCGGCACATTGGCCGGATGCCGGAAACTCGTAATTATATAAAGAGATACCCGAAACGCGTTGTTTTATGAACAATCTGATTCATGAATTTTTTAATTTGAATAAACTACCGAAGAAAATCTAAAATCTATATTCTGGGGCCTGTTACTTGAGAGCGCTGAATGAACCGGATAGTCTGATTGAATCATATACCACGGACTGAGGGATCCGCTGCATCTGGACCAGGTGCCTACCAGACCGATTTGGGTTGATGCGCTGTGTTACAAGATACACCAAAGGTGAGCAAATTCCGTATAGATCTAATACATCTACACTTAGTTCTTCCCCTCCCCCTAGACCCTGTAGCTTCAGGGTCAGTTCTGACCAAAAAACAGACGCGTAATTTCACTTTGTTTTGCATTTTCATCGCACAGATCTTTTTTCTCATTTCCCAGTACACTATATGGTAAAAGAAATTATTTAATTCAAAAGAACAACTTGTCTCATAACACACAACAAGCCTCATATGTCTATACTGATGAAAAATAAAAAAAGGTATGGAATTAGGAGAGAGAAAAACAGAAAACCACCCGGGGTGAAGGGGTTAACAGTGGGGAGTAATTCACTAATCTAGTAAAGACGGGAGATGACAGATGGATCCTGCGATGCTTTACCTCCACCAAGATAAGGAGGTTCTTGGATGTTTAGTGAGAATCCTCGGTGTTCCTGTAAATTGTGTCCATTCACCGTGTGAGGAGATCCTGATCGCTTCATGTCTTCTAGGAGGTTTCTGACTTTTCCTGTAGATAAGATAAATTCTCATGTCTGTAATGTGGGATTCTTGCAGGAAAGTTCTGGTGGAACGAGGAGTGGACACGAAACCCCCACATCAGAGTCAGTGACCGGTAAGAGGCGCTCATAGATCTTGTCTGACTGTAAAGATCTTTATTATTGGAGATTCACAAATGTCTTCATGGTGATTATTACTATTATTGTTAATAATTGATGTAATGATTATCTGCTCCACGTCTCTGAC
This sequence comes from Allobates femoralis, assembly GCA_033576535.1. Taxonomy (NCBI): domain Eukaryota; kingdom Metazoa; phylum Chordata; class Amphibia; order Anura; family Aromobatidae; genus Allobates; species Allobates femoralis. Next base: position 27,611 of record JARQOC010000458.1, on the reverse strand, counting down.
ATCATGTCCTCTATCTGTCTTGTCCTCTCTCTTTCTCCCTCTCTCAGGTCAGGTCTTCATCTCTTCACACCTGACTTGGTTGAATATCTCTATTATTTCTCCCTTCTTTTCTCTTCCAGTTTAGACATTATTTTATTTTTATACTTTATCTCATATGACGCCTGACTAAAGTATAATAATTCTATTTTTGGCCATACTTTTTTTTAAAAATATCCAAAGTCAAAAATATTTAGCTTGAAAAAACAATAAAATGTTGTATCTTTTCCTAGGTGAAGACTGGAGGAGAAGCTGCCATGGAAATCTGCTTTTATCTCCCTTTGATAATGTAGAAGATAACAATTCCTCACAAGATAAAACTCCTAATGTTCCCGTGGTCCTTCACAGCCGACACGTATCCACTGATACCAACAGTCAGAAAACACTATTGTCCAATCAATCACTGATCAGCAAACAAGGAACCGGAAATAGACCGGGGAAAACATCTCTATGTGGGGAAAAATGTAATACAAAATCTAATATTTCTTTGAATGAGCAAATTCACAGCAATGAAAGCTCATTTTCATGTTCAGAATGTGGGAAATCTTTTACAGAAGAAATTAGTCTTGTTAGACATCAGAGAACTCACACAGGGGAGAAGCCACATTCATCTTTGGAAAATGCTCAAAACATTGAGTCTAAAGGTTCTCCCGAGAATCTTCCAGGAACTCACACAGGGGAGTATGCATTTATATGTTCAGAATGTGGGAAATGTTTTGCCCAGAAATCACAACTTGTGAATCATCAAAGAATTCACACAGGAGAGAAGCCATATTCATGTCCTGACTGTGGGAAGTGTTTTACTCGGAAATTAGATCTTATATATAATTTCAGAACTCACACAGGGGAGAAGCCATTTTGCTGTTCAGAATGTGGGAAATGTTTTGTCCAGAAATCACAACTTGTGAATCATCAAAGAATTCACACAGGAGAGAAGCCATATTCATGTCCTGACTGTGGGAAGTGTTTTTACGGAAATCAGGTCTTATAGAACATCACAGAAGTCACACAGGGGAGAATCCATTTTCATGCTCAGAATGTGGGAAACATTTTACTCGGAAATCAAGTCTTATAGAACATCACAGAACTCACACAGGGGAGAAGCCATTTTCATGTCCACAATGTGGGAAATGTTTCACCCAGAAATCAATTCTTGCGACTCATCAAAGAATTCACACTGCGGAGAAGCCATATTCATGTCCTGACTGTGGGAAGTGTTTTACTTGGAAAACAAGTCTTATAGAACATGTCAAAATTCACACAGGGGAGAAGCCATTTTCATGTTCACAATGTGGGAAATGTTTTTCCCAGAAATCAAGTCTTCTGAAGCATCTAATAGTTCACATAAAGTAGAAGTCATTTTTATTCTTATAATGGAAATACTGTATTTTTCGGACCATGAGATGCACTTTTTTTCTTCCAAATTTGGGAGGAAAGTGTGGGGTGCATCTCATAGTCCTCATGTAACATGTGGGGAGGGGGCAGCGATGGGGTGTGATCGCAGGTGCAGAAGGCAGGAAAACGTCACCGCTGCAGGAATAAGGCTCTATGGAAGCCACGTGTGCCCGATGCTTAAGGTGAAGGAATATTCATTATCCGCTTCTCCTCCCACCTGTTAGCACTGAGCAGTGGGCGGGAAGCAGCAAATTAATATTTCTTCACTCAAACTTCAGACACACGTGGTTTCCCCAGCGCTGGATTCCTGTAGCAGTTGTGGAGATCGTGTGTCCGGTGGGGAAGGAGGTGGCAGGAGCAGGGAATCTCTGCAGTTGTCCTGGCCGCAGATCACTGCAGTCCCATAGCCAGTCACAGCATACCTGACATGCTGAGTGCTGAGTGTTCCCGTCATTGCAGGGCCTGTGATGAGGTAATGAAGAGGGCGGGCTCTGTTACATCACCGCACCACTATTACATCACCACAGGTCCTGCAGACACCGCATTACAAGCTTCCTCTTACAGGACCTGTGGTGAGGTGATGAAGAGGGAGGGCTCTGTTACATCACCGCACCACTATTACATCACCACAGGTCCTGCAGACACCGCATTACAAGCTTCCTCTTACAGGACCTGTGTGAGGTGATGAAGAGGGAGGGCTCTGTTACATCACCCACCTCTATTGCATCACCACAGGTCCTGCAGACACCACATTACAAGCTTCTCTTAAGGACTGTGGTGAGGTGATGAAGAGGGCGGCTCTGTTACATCACCTCACCTCTATCACATCACACAGGTCCTGCAGACACAGCATTACAAGCTTCCTCTTACAGGACCTGTGGTGAGGTAATGAAGAGGGCGGGCTCTGTTACATCACCTCACCTCTATCACATCACCACAGGTCCTGCAGACACAGCATTACAAGCTTCCTCTTACAGGACCTGTGGTGAGGTAATGAAGAGGGCGGGCTCTGTTACATCACCACACCTCTATCACATCACCACAGGTCCTGCAAACACCGCATTACAAGCTTCCTCTTACAGGACCTGTGGTGAGGTAATGAAGAGGGCGGGCTCTGTTACATCACCTCACCTCTATCACATCACCACAGGTCCTGCAGACACCGCATTACAAGCTTCCTCTTACAGGACCTGTGGTGAGGTAATGAAGAGGGCGGGCTCTGTTACATCACCTCACCTCTATCACATCACCACAGGTCCTGCAGACACAGCATTACAAGCTTCCTCTTACAGGACCTGTGGTGAGGTAATGAAGAGGGAGGCTCTGTTACATCACCTCACCTCTATCACATCACCACAGGTCCTGCAAACACCGCATTACAAGCTTCCTCTTACAGGACCTGTGTAAGGTAATGAAGAGGGCGGCTCTGTTACATCACCGCACCTCTATCACATCACCACAGGTCCTGCAGACATCGCATTACAAGCTTCCTCTTACAGGACCTGTGGTGAGGTAATGAAGAGGGCGGGCTCTGTTACATCACCTCACCTCTATCACATCACCACAGGTCCTGCAAACACCGCATTACAAGCTTCCTCTTACAGGACCTGTGGTGAGGTAATAAGAGGGAGGGCTCTGTTACATCACCACACCTCTATCACATCACCACAGGTCCTGCAGACACAGCATTACAAGCTTCCTCTTACAGGACCTGTGGTAAGGTAATGAAGAGGGCGGGCTCTGTTACATCACCCACCTCTATCACATCACCACAGGTCCTGCAGACACCGTATTACAAGCTTCCTCTTACAGGACCTGTGGTGAGGTAATAAGAGGGCGGGCTCTGTTACATCACCACACCTCTATCACATCACCACAGGTCCTGCAGACACAGCATTACAAGCTTCCTCTTACAGGGCCTGTGGTGAGGTAATGAAGAGGGCGGGCTCTGTTACATCACCACACCTCTATCACATCACCACAGGTCCTGCAGACACCGCATTACAAGCTTCCTCTTACAGGACCTGTGGTGAGGTAATAAGAGGGAGGGCTCTGTGCTGTCATGTGATGCTCCAGGCCTTCACTACCTCGCCACAGGTCCTGTAAGCTGTAGAGAAATAGACTCTTCCGGGTTTCATGGCTGCAGGACCTACAGTGATGTGAGCACAACAGTACAAGTAAGAATTAATTAATAGTAGACTGTAGTAGGGAAAAGGGAATGGGTGGTGCTCACCGATAACTTGTAGGCCGGTGGTGCCAGGCAAGGATTTCTCGCAAATCCGGACTTCAGATGCACTTTGGAAAGAGCCGGCACCAAACAACTCCAATTTTCAAATTTTATTGATCAAATTGTTGCATCATTAAAATCAACGACCCAAGGGATCAAGTCACGCTGGACGCGTTTCGTACACGCAGGTACTTCATCAGCAACATAAAATCAAATGATTACAGAATACTTATTTAAAACAAAGTTAGTAACTCCTCCCCTGAACCTAATTAGATACTTATCTTCTTATAGGCTGGAGGGGCCTATCAATTATGCCTAATTTGTATACCTTAGTACATAGAAAACAAACTGAGTACATAAATAACTCCTCACTACCATATAATCATTTGTACATCAATACATCCAATACATATTGTCATCATAGTTTTGCCCCTCATATACAAGGTGCTATTTAATAAAAGTATGTACAATCTGTACGGATAGTTTAGCCCTTCTGGATACCTGGTGTTGAGGGTCATTATCCAGAAAAAGTCCCTCTCAAGCACCCTACGACCCCAACTCCCCCCCTCTTATGTTACGGGGAATTCTTTCAATTCCTTGAACCCTTAAACTAGAGAGGTTTCCATCATGAACATCTCTATAATGTCGTGATAAACCTGACCTATTTCTATTTAGAGCCCTTGAATTCGGGTCTGAACCTGAGATGTGTTCCCCTAACCGCTTCTTTAAGGGTCTGATTGTGCACCCCACATAGTTCTTTTTGCACAGCAGACATGAAGCCAGATACACCAAATGGGTTGTGTTACAATTAATGTAACCATTAACCCTATGGTTTCTGTCTGCTGTAAAACCTTTAAATGACATAGACTTCGTCATATATTTGCACAAACCGCACCTTGCACCCCCCACAGGGATAAACTACCCCTCGTGTTTAACCAAGTGGGGGCGTGGGCAGTCGATGAGAACAGTGAAGGAGACAGAAGATTGCCAATCCTCATTGACCTCCTTGGAACACATCTATATCCTTGTTGTAAGATCTTGTGTAATATTGGATCTTCATGTAAAATCGGGATATATTTATGGATTACTTTTATAATGGCATTGTAATCTGAAAATGTCGGTATAGATTTAGTTATCTGGCTAGAGTTTGTTCTCTGGGAAGTCCACAGAGCCTCTACTTGATCCCCCCAGTATAATTTGCGATCCCTGTTCTGCCTGACATATAACTTCATTCATTTGTTGATCATGATCCCCAATGTGTTGTGAGACCTTTGTTCCATCCAGGGCCGGCCTTAGGCTGAATGGCGCCCTGTGCAAATTTGTCCTTTGGTGCCCCCACCGCTCTGTATTCTCAGGACATATGAGTGTGCTGCCATCTATCTCAACATCAGGGTCTCGTGATGTGCTGCTGTCAGTCAGGTGACTGGAATTCCCATAGAAAGTGTTAAAATTAAACTATCAGTCTTTTCTCACATGTAAAAAAAAATGGACTACTAAATGAAGCTGTAGATATCCAATATGTATTTGGGGTTTTCTGAAAAGTTGGGTCCCCAGGTGCATTTGTTGTAAAGAAGAAAGAAATGGTCTTGATCCAACACTGAGTCTCTGCCCCCACTCCAGTGTCTGTTGTTCTCTGCAGCACTATCATCACATGGACAAAGCACCCAATCATTGACCTCATTAGCGATGCCCGTGTAAATGGCATGAGACGTTGGGCTCACTGATTGGCTGCAGTGCTGATGAAGTGACGTCAGCACTGCTGACAATGGACACTGGAGCAGTGAAAAAGACCCATCTGAAAGTGGTTCAATGTGATGTGTTTTTTTATTGCTTTGTTTTATCAAGTTTTTTTTTACAACATACTGTAACTGGAAACACAGCTTTTCTGAAAACTGAAACCCCCTTTAAAGAGGACCTGTCACCCCCCTGGTGCTTTGTTCTCTCACTCTCCTCCCTGCATAGAGGGTCCTCCCCACCTCTGGCCGCTCTGTGCCGCCTCCTGGCTCTTTGATCCGCCTCCTGCCGGTGTGTGGCCCCTCCTCACCTGCGCATCAGCGTCTCTACTCACGTAGGCGCACAACGAGAAATAGTGGAGTGTTCCCGGCTGCTGATACTGTACTTTTATGTGACGTCAACGCCAGATCCCACCCTGATAAACTTTATGCTGTATGCATACAGGAGTTATCTGAAGAGCCTCATGTAAATGGTGCAGCAGAAGGAATAATCAACCGCAGCTCCATTTACATGGTGCTCTACAAAGCCACGTTTCCCAGGATTGTGGGGTCCCAGCGGTCAGCTCCACAGCGAACAGAAAGTCATCACCTGTCAGAAAATGTGATCAGTTCAGATAATCAATAACATTAATGCTGAATTCCAAATTCATTGCCTCATGAAATGCGAAGTGTACTGCACTATAATACAGAATAATACAATGAGGATTACACCAGTAGGCGAAGGTAGTGCACTATATATAAGATAATACAATACTGAGGACACCATATACAGGACAGAATGTCTCATATCAGAAATACAGATACTGAAATTACCGTATACAGGACAGAAGTGATACTGTGCATGATATACAAATAGATAGAGATTACACATATAAGGCGAAATGTATGGCTGATATTACGAATAATACAGATATGAGGATTACCACAGTATAACAGGAGAAGTGATACTGAACAGTGTATATATCAGAATAATACAGATACTGAGATTATTCCTCAGTATAAGGACAGGAGAAGTGATACTGTGCAGTGTATATATACAGAATAATACAGATACTGAGGATTACACCCAGTATACAGGACAGGAGAAGTGGTACTGTGCACTATATATACAGAATAATACAGATACTGAGGATTACACCCAGTATACAGGACAGGAGAAGTGGTACTGTGCACTATATATACAGAATAATACAGATACTGAGGATTACACCCAGTATACAGGACAGGAGAAGTGGTACTGTGCACTATATATACAGAATAATACAGATACTGAAGATTACTCCCAGTATACAGGACAGGAGAAGTGATACTGTGCAGTGTATATATACAGAATAATACAGATACTGAGGATTACACCCAGTATACAGGACAGGAGAAGTGGTACTGTGCAGTGTATATATACCGAATAATACAGATACTGAGGATTACACCCAGTATACAGGACAGGAGAAGTGATACTGTGCAGTGTATATATACAGAATAATACAGATACTGAGGATTACACCCAGTATACAGGACAGGAGAAGTGTACTGTGCAGTGTATATATACAGAATAATACAGATACTGAGGATTACACCCACTATACAGGACAGGAGAAGTGGTACTGTGCAGTGTATATATACAGAATAATACAAATACTGAGGATTACACCCAGTATACAGGACAGGAGAAGTGGTACTGTGCAGTGTATATATACAGAATATACAGATACTGAGGATTACACACAGTATACAGGACAGGAGAAGTGGTACTGTGCAGTGTATATATACAGAATAATACAATACTGAGGATTACACCCTGTATACAGGCAGGAGAAGTGGTACTGTGCAGTGTATATATACAGAATAATACAGATACTGAGGATTACACCCAGTATACAGGACAGGAGAAGTGGTACTGTGCAGTGTATATATACAGAATAATACAGACACTTAGGATACACCCAGTATACAGGACAGGAGAAGTGGTACTGTGCAGTGTATATATACAGAATAATACAGATACTGAGGATTACACCCAGGGAAAAACAAGATGCCAGCACAGCCAGAAATTGCAAAAAATATATAATGTGTATCTACACCTGTTAAAGCCATACTGCACAAAAATAGAGACATTTAGCAGGAGATTACAGCATTGAATCTCCTGAGCTACTCCTCCAAACGTCAAGGATTGTCTCAGATGGAGTAGTCCTAACTCTACATATTTTAATATTTCTGATA
>JARQOC010000458.1:0-15000 GCA_033576535.1 Allobates femoralis | reverse complement strand
TGTGAACTCAACGTCCAGGGTAATAGTCTCTGTTAGGGTTCGGAGTGTACAACATTTATTGTAGGTCACCAATAAATCTTGGTGGTTATTTCTTAATCAAATAAAGCTTGTCTCGATCACATATATTTGTCTACATTTAAAAAATTACAGATCTGTTAAGAAGATATTAGACGAAAGATAAAATAGTAAGGAAATTAGAAAAGTGAAAAGTGAAATTTATCCATTAAAGACCAGAGATGTGTTATAGGTGGATATGTCATCAAGCGACCCAGGGGACGTCCGGGAGGCGAGAGGCAGGCGGGGCAGTCAAGTGCCACCCATGTACTGCTCAGCACTCAATCGCCCCAGAGGCTCACCAACTCAGGAAAACCCTACAGGGGGATCTGCATAGCCAACGGGTGTCTTGCCCACATTTCCCACGCCTCCGCCACATATCGTTTTGCGCCTTTATCCATGGCGAGATAATATTCGCTACAGAAGAGTTCATTTATTCTATTTGTCAGGTCGCTCATGGAGGGAGGGATTTCACTCTTCCATCTCACAGCTATACAAGACCTTGCAGCTGTGAAAATATACGTTGCTATGTGCCGGATAACAGGTGGATTCATCATTAGTCCTATGTTCAGTATGGCTGTTTGCGGAGAGAGGGGGATCTCAGTATCCGAAACGGATCCCATTAGGCGCGCCACCAGCTGCCAAAAGGGTGTTATTTTGGGGCACGACCACCACATATGCGCTAAGTCCCCCTCTTGTCCACAATGTCTCCAACACTGAGCAGACGCTCCTCGTCCAAATTTAGCAAGTTTAGCTGGGGAAATGTGCCATCGTAGATGGATTTTTTTTAAGAGTTCCAGGTGATTAATACACTTGGATGCCACTAGGACGCAGTGGATTGCGTCCTCCCAGTCGTCACTATCTGCCTGGAATCCTAAGTCTCTTTCCCATTTTTCCATATGGCCTAGTTTCGGAGGGGAATCCCGATCCGTCAATTCTGCATATAGCTGAGATAAGCTGCCTGGTTGATCCCTGTCTGATAAAATCATTCTCCTCAATGCTGAGGGCTCGTATGGAGGGCCCAGTGTCGAGTACCCTTTTCTGGAGTTGAGAAAGTGCGAAACTTGGAGGAATTGCAGGTAAGAGCCGGCCACCTCAGGATACCTTGAGAGGAAGTCTCCTAGCGAGAGGAGTCTTCCCTGAGAAATCAGGTCTCCTACTATGGTTGGGCCTGTTTCCCTCCACATGGAGAGGTTTAACGAGGGGATATGCCATTTAAGCGCCTCAAGTTGCATTTCCTCCATAGGCAGGATAGCTTTAACTGATGCAATCGAGCTCCAAACTGTCAGGAATGCCCGAGCTGTTCCCAGCAACTCCCCCCTACGCACCACTCCAAGAGTCTCTGCTATCATGAGGGATCTAAGTGAGCCCTTCCGGGCCTCAGCCCTCTCTATCTGTAGCCAACCAGTCGATTCCTCATCCTTCCACCAGACTCTTGCCGCTTCCAATATCACCGCTTTGTGGTAGGTCGCTACGTCTGGTACACCCATTCCACCTCTAGTGATCCGTCGGTACATAGTTTTGCCCCTTACTCTCGCTGGTTTCCCTGCCCATACGCATTTATTGATCATAGATTGCAATCGTTTCAATTGGCCATGTGTGTATAAGATTGGTAAACATCGGAAAAGATCAAGTATTTTTGGTTGCCACATCATTCGTACCGTTTGTACTCTTGCAATCCATGACAATGTGGATAACGGGAAGTCTCCCATCGCAGAACTCAGGGCAGATAAAAGGCGTTCAATGTTTCGAGTGGCGATTTCCCTCGTCCTACATAGTAGGACTCCTAGATAAGGTATTCCTGTTGGGCACCATTTGAAGGGGACAAGGCTTCGCAGTCGAGCTGCAACCCCCTGTGATATCCCCACTGGAAGGATCATTGATTTGGAAGCGTTCAGTTTGTAATATGAGGTTCGCGAGAAGAGATCAAGGACCTCCATTATCCTGGGAAGAGAGGACAATGGGTCGGACGTGGCTATTATGACGTCGTCAGCGTAGAGGCCCACCACATGTTTCCTCTCCCCTACTTTGATGCCCCGAATTCCTGGGTCCGCTCTTAGTTGGGCCGCTAGGGGCTCCATAACCAGAGCAAATACTAGAGGGGAGAGGGGACAACCTTGTCGAGTACCGTTCGATATCGGAAAGGCTCTCGAGGTGTAACCCGCTGAGAACACCCTAGCACACGGATTGGAATACAAACTGAGGATGCCTGAAACGATCGGGCCTGAAAATCCAAAGGCTGAGAGGACTCCCCTAAGGTATCCCCAGTGTACCCTGTCAAATGCTTTCTCAGCATCAAGTGACAGAAATACACTGGGGGCACCCCTCCTCTCCACCACCTCAATCAGGTCTAGCATCCTCCTAGTACCATTTTTGGCTTGTCTCTTCTGCACGAACCCCACTTGATCGGGGTCTACCAACAAGGGGACCACTGCTCCCAATCTGTCCCCCAGGAGCTTGGAGAAAATCTTGAGGTCGACATTTAACAAAGATATCGGCCTATAGTTTTCGGGGCGGTCTCGCTCCTTCCCAGGCTTAGGTATTGTCGTTATTATGGCTTCAAGTGAGGAGGCCGGAATCTGACCTTTATCTTGCCACAACCTAAATATCCTGAGAAGGAACGGAGCCAACTCGTCCGAAAATGTTTTATAGTACTCTCCCACAAAACCGTCCGGTCCCGGGGCCGAGTTGGTTTTTAGTCCACCAATAACCTTTTTTACCTCTTCCAAAGTGATGGGGGTATTTAGTTCCTCCAATCTCTCCTGGGGGACACTCGGGAGATTTAATTTTCCCAGAAATGACCTGATTCCCTCCTCGGTGGGTTGAGGGGTGTTGGTGTTATGTCTCAAATTATACAGGGCCTCATAATAGGACGCAAATACCTCCACTATTTCCGACGGGTCTCTCGCTGTTTCTCCCCCCGCCTTTTTTAGTTCAGTGATCATGGATCGTGCTGCCCTTTTTTTTAGCCTTCTTGCAAGGAGTTTCCCTGCCCGATCTCCCGCCTCATAATATTTAACCTTGAGCTTCCTGAGGCTCGTCTCATGTTGACGTAGCAACAGGGCTCTTAGTTTGTTTCGTACTGTCAAGATGCGTGAGAGGAGATTCGGAGAGGGGGAGGCCTTGTTCTTCGTCTCTAGATTTGCTATTTCAGCTGTCCATTCTTCCAATAATCTGCCCCTTTTTTTTTTTAATTGTGAAGATTTTTGCAGTAATAGGCCTCTCATGACAGCCTTTTTTGCTTCCCAAAGTGTCTCATCCGTTATTTCCCCATTATCATTTATCTCAAAGTAGTTTTTTAGGGAACCTCTCACCGCTTCTTCGACTCCACTCTCTAATAAGAGGCCTGGGTTAAGCCTCCAGCGTTTGGTTGCGCCCCCCCCACTGTCCAGCGACACCTCTAAAGTGATCGGGGCATGGTCCGACCAGGTGATCACACCAAGCCCCGATGACTTACACCTCTCCAGCGCCAAATCATTGACCAGAAAAAAAATCTATTCTGGAGTAGGTTTTATGCACATGAGAAAAGAAGGAATAATCCTTCTCTTCAGCATGGTGGTATCTCCAGACGTCGTGGAGGTGACGTTCCCGACACATCTGTCCCATGGATCCTCCTCTATCTCTTCCCGAGACAGATGAGTCCAATCGTGTGTCCATGAGTGAGTTGAAGTCTCCTCCGATCACTAGGTTACCTACCGAGAGTTTATTCAGAGTTTTGAAAATTCCTCTTGCGAATCTTAGTTGGCCCCTATTTGGGGCATAGACGCTAGCCAGTGTGAATAGAGAATCTCCAATTTCGCAGATGACTACCACATAACGGCCCTCTGGGTCTGCTATTACTTCCTTAAGGCAGAATTGTACTGTGTGTTTAATCATTATGCAAACTCCCGCCTTTTTATTTTGTGCGTTGGCGTGGAAAATGTGGGGAAAGTCAGCGTTTTTCAATCTTTCCCTATCGGCAGCTAGAAGGTGCGTCTCCTGTAAGTATATCACCTCTGCACGAGCCGATCTAATCTCTTTCCATATGAAGGATCTTTTAGCTGGGGAATTAAGTCCCCTTACATTCAAGGAGAAAAAATTGAGCGCCATGCCTACCAAGTTATGCCCTCACCTCCACCCCCACCCTCAGACCGACCCCCAGGGGCCCCCTCTGAGTACAATAAACAGGACAAACCCTTCAGTTCTTCAAGGAGGGAGTAGTAAGGTTTGGAAGAGATGAGGAGAGATAGAAGTGATAGAAAGGGATGAGGAAGAGTTAAAGTAAGGGAAGAAGAGGAAAATAGTGAGAAGAGAGGATGAGAAAAGGAAAGAGAGAGAATATACTATAACAAGATGCACATGTATGTAAACAGAATTAGGTATCCTCTTTGTAAACAGGGATACTAAATCGGGGGGTAGCGGTCAGCTTTCTCCCCTTACACTGTTACGAGTCCTCCTAAAGGAGAAGAATTAACTGACCGCACGCCCAGTTCCACAAAAAAGAACTAACTGGGCTATTTTCTATATAAGGATATCAAAATATCAGGAACTTTCCAGAGGAGATCTGTATGAGTAGCAAACAGAAAAGCTTAAAGCTTTTAGCTTTTACGCGACCGTCGTATCCTGAGGATTGGTGTTCTCCGTACCATCTTCCGCTCTCGGAGATTTTCTAGTGGACGGCGAGGCAAGATGCCATCCCCTCAGGGTTCTACGCATCAGTGTCGGGGATGAGAACATGTATCTTTTACTCTGATACCTGAAGTTCAGGGACACTGGTGAACCCCAAGCGTACTGTATCCCATTGTCCCGGAGAGTTTTGCAGCTGGATGCGAATTCTCGGCGTTTAGCTAAGGTGCCTGGCGATAAATCTGGGTACGTTGTGAGTCCCTTATATTGTTCCGGCAGCTCCGGACCCCGTCTCATTCGTGCCAGAATCTTGTCAACCACTCCAGGGCTACGCATGTGGACTAGAATGTCTCTAGGAACTTTGTCAGGGAGGTGTCCAGGTTTAGGAATCCTAAACGCCTGAGTGATCCCCAGCTCCAGTGGAGGGGCCTCCGGGAGCACCACCGCCAGGAACTTGCCTACCAGCTCTGGGACGTCTCTCTCACCGTTTGATTCGGCGACCCCCCGCAGCTTGAAATTATTGCTGCGGAGTTTATCTTCTAGGTGGTGTAGTTTGGCCTGGAGCGAGCCCACTTCCCTGTCTAACATATCATGGCAGTCCGCAAGTTCATTGTGTGCTTTGGCAAAATCAGTTAGTTTTCCCTCCATACTGTCAGCTCTCTCACCCAGCACACCCAGCTCCTCTCTCATAGAACCCATCAGTACCTTCATGTCTTCCATGATGGAGTGTCGCAGGGAGCCCAGGAGTGATCGCAGCATCCCCTGAGTCACCAGTGCTTCATCGCCTGCTGCAGCTCCGGATCCCGGTGAGCGGCCGCCCGTCTCCTGAGGGTGAGCATCGCCGCTCGTGGCGATTTCGCGGTCCGCGCTGTGTTAGGAGGGCCCTCCCTCTCCTGCTCCGTCGCCATTTTAGATGGGGAAGCTCTCCTGGAGCCCGCCGTGTAGTAATCTGTTAGCTTATTGTCTGTTTGGCGGCGTTTGGAAGCTGCACGGGGCATTTTCCCGATGCTGGGGGTATTCATCCACTTAATTCAGCCGTTTAGCTGTTCGCATAGGTCGCTGGTATGCCGTAGTTCAGATCCCCTCTGTGGAGCTCTCCTAGTATGTGACCGGCGCCATTAGCAGCAGGACACGCCCCCGGCTCTTGCCTTTTGTGGTAGCGCTGGAGCACAACCGTTGCGTTTACGTTGGCCTTCCCACTGCTGGACACGAAGAATGCATTGACATTCCTAAGGCCGCGGGCACAATTGGGTCTGATGAACTGTTCGTATACCTGGAACCACTGTAATGGAAAAAGGCGGTCAAAAATGTGTTATGCCGAAAGGCATACTTGAAACAAGGTTTGCCCTGACACTTACCGATTCTTCTTCTTCCGTGAGAACGAACGAGGCTACCTGAGTGGTGGCGCATTTGTGACTCTTCACGCCGATTATAAGCTTGCGAATGCCTTGCTGTACGTAAGCGGTCCTGCTGTTCCACTCTGCAATCTAATGGGAAAAATACTTGTGAGCGTGTACATGTGTGTTGTCCCAAAACCCAAGTGCACACTTACGGTCATATTCTGCACGACACCTGGTCTCTGAAGGTGCTTCAGAATTAGAAGGGCCTGGAGGTAGCTCATTACTTGCATGCCGTCCGCAACCGATCTATTCTCACGGACCCCTTCCACGCACCGCAAGAAGGTAGGCTTTGCTACAGCCAGAATTTTCCTGCATTCATTTGGGGTCAATCCAGGTTGCATGAGGTATTTGTACCTTGTTTCGACTTTCTCCCTACATAAGCCTTTGTATAAGGCCTTGCTAAGCTCCGCTGTGAAATGCAAAAATACTTCACATGATCGATACAGCTGGGGTCTTTTATGCTCAGATCGTCGCTCATCTGGTAAGTCGTAAATCTGCGAATATGCTTCATCATACACAGTGCGGTTCCGTGTGAAAGGGACAAGCTGCTGAACTTTGAAAAGAAATCCCGGACCTTCTCGGATCTTTTAAGATACTCATTGCTGACACGTTTGGGGTCCACGAAGTAAAGAAATCTGGCGATGTCTGAGACTTCCTGTCGGCAGTTTGGTACCCCAAGGGAGACCGTGAGATAAGAGGCAAATCCCTGAAGCGTGGGGTGACTCAATGGATGTCGTTTGTAGAAGCCGGCTCTCCTTGGAGCCGTACGGCTTCTGGCTCTCCACTGGGTTGTCTGAACCCTGGCTGTGCTGGCATCTGGGGCCTCATCGTGGTCTGAGGTGGCCACTGGACAATCCTCTTCCACATGAGCTTGTGACGGGGTAAGCTCATCGTCCAAGTGAGGGTCCTCTTCCATGGCGCTATGATTCTGCATGTGACCAGGATCATCTCCCACCTGCGACTCCATTGCATCCCTGGGCGAGGGGCGTGGACTAGGTTGCGGCGAGTGGTCCATCATCTCCCCGAGGCTCTCTGATGGAGAAGGCATCTGTGACCACTCCGTTCCCGGCTTGCCTTCTACAATGAACCCACGTTGTTCCCAAAATGTGACAGCCTCTTCCATGGTATGGAGAGGCTTGATAGCATTATACTGGATTGTCGTACCAGCATCTGCGATCTTATACAGCTGCTTCTTGGCTGAAGTCAAGGCATCTGTTATCTCCAGTTCACTATTTCTCCTCATGCAGTACCTTCTAAGATGTGTGGATAGGTATCTGCTGGCTCTGTGGCAATGTGGGCACGTGAGGGATGTGCGTCTGTGACTGGGCGAAAAAAAAAAAAAACCACAGCCGTCAGTCTCCCATTACCACCTCGCTCACGGAGATGCTATTAACCGGCAAAGGGTATAAAACGATGTACGCTTACCGTCCCATAGCGAATGCTGCCCCTCCGCAAAGAGTCGCCGGTGCTCAGCGGACGTTATCGATGCCGTCTTTCAGCGTGGTGCATGTGTCCGTCGCTTCCGCTTAGACCTCTTCCGTGTCCGTCGATTCCGCTTTGACATCTTCCGGGCTGCCCTTCCGGACTGCCCCTTTCATGGGCTTGCCACAGCTAGGGGGCTGTCCTTCCCCAGGGTGCGATCATCCGGGGAGGTGAGGCATCCGGGGAGGTGGCCTCCTGTGGGCTTGGAGCATTGACAGGGATGCCCGCCCTCCTGATGATAATCAACCTTGTGGATGCGAAAAATAATCCTCCATGAAATGTACAAACAATCTGGGGCGTTACCAATCCCCTTGTGAAAGGGGTGTGTCCCTACATTCCAATAACACTGATTGGACTGTGATTGGCCAGAATGACAGGGAAACACTCCTAATTGGTAACAGTTGTCAATTTTCAGGAGAAATAACAGAGGCTCTACACAAGGAGAAGATGCAACAGAATGTTAAGGATATACGTATTTTATGATATTTTGGAGATTTAATATTCTATAAATACTTATTAATTACCTTGTCGGTCAGAGTATCATGTATAGCCGGCCAGGTGATCAGGTCGGACGGCTCGGGATAATACAGTTTTCTCTGTAGATTCTCCTGTAAAGAGAAGGAAATAAATTCATTGTATAGTAATAAATTAGAATATATATCATGCACCAATAAAGTTACTATAGCATATAGGCTATTCATTCACGCCCAGCAAGGGGGGAGCGTACATGTCTTCTGAATTAGGAGAGGGGTGTAAGCCAATGCCAGATACCTCAGGGATCGGCTTGTCTCCCCTGACAGTAAATGATTGGATGATCCCGCTCATCCCCAAGAAATGTTCGGAAAGCCCCGATTTACACCAGGTGGCCTGACTGAAGGTATTCTAATCGGTATGGCTGCCTTTATCAGGGATTTAATATCTTGAGCCAGTGGCGTAATATGAAGCTCATGGACCCCGATGTAAAAGATCCAATAGGGCCCCCAATTATTGCAAATCTTTAATACCAATAGTCTTTTCTATAGGCCCAAAGGGACTTTTGGGGCCCCCTAGGCTCCAGGGACCAGGTGTTGTAGTTACGCCCCTGTCTTGAGCGTCTCACCAGTTTGTCTTCTAGTAGGGGAATATGCTGCGCACTTCCATCCAGGTCTTGAAGTCTCCTCTCCACCTCCTGGATATTTATCTGTAAAACAGATAGATTTCATGTATCCTGTTCCTGTGGCTCCTCAGAGGAGGACATGTATCTACCAGGCTGCTTTCCTATTGGTTATTTCTCTTATTGGCCAGTCTACCCCCAAGGAGTCAGCTTATGTAAAAATAATAGGTTTTACAGCAAAAATTGTGTCACCCTGACGTTCTAACTCCAGCTGGTGTCTTACCAGAGATGCCAGTCTTTCTTGGATCAAGTCGTTGGCTTGTCTGAGGGTGTTAAATGTGCTGAGTAGTTCCTGGAAGGCGCTCATTGCCTAAAAGATGGAGATACGACTGGTCAATTATAGGAAGTCTTGTCCACTCTTATTTCTATAAAATACTACCGTATATTGGTGGTGTAGCTATGTAGGGTGCAGTGGTTGTGGCACTGTTTGATGAGGCCCAATCACCCTCAAGTGAGTAGGACAGCTAGGGGTCTTTAAAAAGGTACAACATTGCTCAGGTTTTCAATGCTCATGGCTACTCCGAGCTATAATGAACCCTATAGCAGTTTGTTGAGTTTTTTTGTGGCCATCACTACCCTCTCACAATCATGACTGACCTTGTGGACTCCATCTTCATTCATCTCCGTCTTCTTCTTGAGCTGCATTAGTTGCCACATCTCCACAGGCCTCTTCTGGGATTGACTGGCTTGTAAGAGACTGGTAGAGCTCGGTAGAGAGTCTAGATGGTGGAGCCTGGCCTCCATCTGGGCCACCTTGTCCAGCAGCTGGTGGAACAGCGTGGACGGTTTCCCTGAGTTGTCCACGTTCATCAGCCCTGGCTGTATAAATTCCCTTTCCTCCCGGGACAACTTCCTCTGTACGTCCGCCGCCTGCAGGTGGTCCAGGAGGCCGTAGAGTAGGGAGTAGAGGGCATTGAAATTGACGGCACCAACTTCTGGGGAACCTATTGCTAAGTTCAGGAGCTCCTTGAAGGACACGGAGCCTGACATGGTGGAGTCAGCTGAGGGATCTAAAGGAGCATGGAACATAAATAAGTAAGTATGCAATACGGAGAAAGCAAAAAACTGCACAAAATACTATGGAGTGGACGGTAGACACTAGAATAATGCTCTTGAGATATTATTTAAGTTATACAACCCCTGGCAAAAATGATGGACTCCCCGGGCTCGGAGGACGTTCATTCAGTTGTTTAATGTTGTAGAAAAAAAGCAGATCCCAGACCTGGCACAAAACTAAAGTCATTTCACATGGCAACTTTATGGCTTTAAGAATCACTAAAAGAAATCAAGATAAAAAATGTGGCTCCAGGAGAAAGAAGGGGTCCTAGAAACACAGGAAGTGAGCAATCCACCCGTGGGGCTCGAATCCATTGTCAGGATCAGGCAAGGACGAACTAGACTGAAGACTATGGGCATCAGGAACCCCAGACTAGTGGAGAGGACCAGGCTCAGAGGCTCAGCTAGAAACCTGAAGGCTGTGGAATTTCCATGGAAACACAGTCGACTTCCGAGCACATCTGCTGAAAAGGTGGCAACCATAGGGCTAAGGGGAGACACTGCAGGGGAACCCCTAGGAAAAGCCCACAGTCACTGGCTCAGAGCTCTGTGTGGCAAGGCGCAAGGCAGGATGGGCGAAGCAAGTGCTGTGTGAGACGACCATGTGACACGTACTAGTCAAAAGAGCCACTGTACAGTGCTAACCACTGAGCCACCATACAGTGCTAACCACTGAGCCACCATACAGTGCTATCCACTGAGCCACCATATACAGTGCTAACCACTGAGCCACCATATACAGTGCTAACCACTGAGCCACCATATACAGTGCTAACCACTGAGCCACCATACAGTGCTAACCACTGAGCCACCATATACAGTGCTAACCACTGAGCCACCATAACAGTGCTAACCACTGAGCCACCATATACAGTGCTATCCACTGAGCCACCATATACAGTGCTAACCACTGAGCCACCATATACAGTGCTAACCACTGAGCCACCATATACAGTGCTAACCACTGAGCCACCATACAGTGCTAACCACTGAGCCACCATATACAGTGCTAACCACTGAGCCACCATATACAGTGCTAACCACTGAGCCACCATATACAGTGCTAACCACTGAGCCACCATACAGTGCTAACCACTGAGCCACCATATACAGTGCTAACCACTGAGCCACCGTACAGTGCTAACCACTGAGCCACCATATACAGTGCTAACCACTGAGCCACCATATACAGTGCTAACCACTGAGCCACCATACAGTGCTAACCACTGAGCCACCATACAGTGCTATCCACTGAGCCACCATACAGTGCTAACCACTGAGCCACCATATACAGTGCTAACCACTGAGCCACCATATACAGTGCTAACCACTGAGCCACCGTACAGTGCTAACCACTGAGCCACCATACAGTGCTAACCACTGAGCCACCATACAGTGCTAACCACTGAGCCACCATATACAGTGCTAACCACTGAGCCACCATATACAGTGCTAACCACTGAGCCACCATATACAGTGCTAACCACTGAGCCACCATATACACTGCTAACCACTGAGCCACCATACAGTGCTATCCACTGAGCCACCATATACAGTGCTAACCACTGAGCCACCATATACAGTGCTAACCACTGAGCCACCGTATACAGTGCTAACCACTGAGCCATCATATACAGTGCTAACCACTGAGCCACCATATACAGTGCTAACCACTGAGCCACCATATACAGTGCTAACACTGAGCCACCATATACAGTGCTAACCACTGAGCCACATACAGTGGTAACCACTGAGCCACTATGCCACCCCTGATGGGTGGGAGTACTTGGCGTCACCCCCTATCAATAAGATATTGATGACCTATCCAGATAATAGTCATTCATATAAAAGTAGTGGACATTCCTTTAATAAGGTGTATGAGCACCATTAGTGTACATCACATGCAGCGTTATTCCTGCATTTTTGTCCCTGCTGGGAAAACCCATCAGAGTTCTCCTGATTAGCCATCACTCACCTCATGTGCAGCTTGGGTATCCATGGTTACCACCACTCATATAAGTGGCAGGTAGCTGATATTTATTGGTTGTAACCATGGATACCTAAGCTGTAATGTCCTGCACATGGGGTAAGTGACAGCTAATCATTAGAGCTATACTACAATTCTAATTGGAGGATTTGCTAATATTATTATTATCACTTCTACTACATATTAGGAGATGGGAGCACCCCTTTAAACCTAGAATAAAGAGACTGGGACATGCACTACCTCCCGCGCCATTCAACGCCGCCGGGTGGTGGTCTTCTGACTGGGGAAAGCTGGGGGACAATGGGAGATGGGTAAGGGTCACAATGGTGGGACCATTAACCATAGCCTTAGGTAAAACTGGGTTGAGCCCAATGACCGGATGGATTAGCTACACAGGAACCAGTGACGTAATGTGAAGCTCATGGGCCCCAGTGCAAAAGCTCCAACGGGGCCCCCAATTATTGCAAATCTTTAATAGCAGAAGTCTTTTTCTGTAGGCCAAAAGGGACTTTTGGGGCCCCCAGGCTCAAAGGCCCGGGTGTGATCACAACCCCTGCACCTGTGGTAGTTACTCCCATGAACAGAACGTATATTGGGGCCACGTGACTCTCTCCTGATGTTCCCATCGGTCTGAGCACGCCCCACTTTCAACCCCCAGAGCTTTCAGCTTTTGGAAACCATGGCTGCTTTCTTCCCAAAATAGCGCCACCCCTGTCCCCAGGTTGTGTCCGGTATTACACCTCAGCCGCTCTGTTTTATCACCCACCTGACATTTCCAAGCTCCAAACTGAACTATAATATTCTTTGTGCGCCAAAATTTGCTTGAAGACCCAATCCGATTGGGATCTCAATCAGGATCAGTGTGGCCCCCGTGTGTATAATACATACCGTACTCTACACCAAATTGGGGCCAATTTCTTACATTTTCAGCGGTTGGAATTATAACGGCAGAAAGCTGCGCTGTGATTGGCTGTAAGGGAACCAATCATTGCGGTTTGAATGATAGTGATAAAAAAAGTTGTTTTATTTAATGAGAAAATGACCGCCATACCGGAGAATCTATAGACGCGAATCCTCCGGTTACTTCTACATAGTGCGGGGGAATACCAACTTCGGTAATTCGAGAAAATGGCGTTAATTGCAGCAGCCAATCAGAAAAGAGCTCCTTGGCATGTCAGAAAACAGTAGAGGCCGTCTGATTGGTTGCTATGGCAACTGCTACACTCTGCCACGTAGTGGGTAGGTAATGGGATTGAATAACTTTATTGTCCTTTTGGGGGCGTGTCCTGGCCATGAGAGGAGAAGGACGCTGAAAGCAGAGCTCCTGCTCCCTGGCCCTTATCTAGCCTTATTACTGGCCCGCAACCTGGCCTATCTTCGCCATATGCCGGCGAAACGGAGGGGGAACCGATCCGCTGCTGGCACACGGTCCCCAGACCCGCAAGAAGGCAGCATTTCGCGGTACCTCCGCAGCTCCAGCAAGCCCCCAGGAGCTGCGACCGCTTCGAAGATGGCGGACTCCGCCCCCTTCACTCCACACTTAGGGAACATGGCGGGCGATACACAGAGCGGCCTTAATCAATCAAAGAGGAAGGAGTCCTCCCTGATCCCGGCCGGAGGAGAGAGTGGGGACGCGATGCGACCGGCAGGAGGAGGAGTGAGACCGGCTCCACAAGGTATGAAGGTGGCGGAGGCAGGAGAAGCTGGTGCACACACAGGTGCTGGGAGCTGTGCTGTAGCGGGGCCGTCAGCAGGGCACCCTGACCCTTCACAATATGGAGGCTTTCTGGAGTGTGGAATAGTGGGTCACACCCTGTTGCAGGGACTGGGTGCTTCCCTTCACCCACCTGGACACTTGACCCTAACCCCATTAGACAGGAAAGGGGCCATGCCTCAGGGGTGGTCACCATCATCAGGGGTGCCGACCCAAATGTGCCCCAGCTCAGTCACCAGCCTGCATTCTGCGGACAACATCAACTTGATCCCTCAGGAAGACGTTAGCAATTGGAGCGGAGGGCAGAACAGTTCTGCCCTAGTAAAGTCCACCGGCCCTAGCCGCCCAGTAACCCAGGACATCCTAGCCCCAAGCGGTGATATGTGGGATTCTTTCAAAGCACGCATGCTTAATGTCCCAACTAGAGAAGAGTTGGTGGAGTTTGTATCCAGATTAGAATCTTCAATGAAGGCTGAAACAGCGGCTATTAGAGGGGAGGTTCATCCCTGACAGCCCCGGATCGGATCTTGCCGTGGTGTGAAGCCAGCCTTAGGGTGGCTTCACACCACAGCAAGATGCGATCCGGTGCAAACTGGACAGCCCTGGACCAGATCTTGGCCTCATAGTATCCTATGGGGCCAGATGGAAGCTGGTTTCCATGTGTCTGGGAGAATCTGATTTTTCTCCCGGACACAAAAATGGAGCATGCACCATTTGTGTGTCCGGGGAAAAAAAAAACAAAACAAAAAAAAAAACACACAAATCGGATCATTGGCTATCCGGCGCTCCTTAACATGGGAGTCAATGGGCCAGATTGACCAGATCCAGGAACCGGACACCTGCGGCTGAAGTTCAGCGTGAGCAACGCTGAACTTCAGCACCAGGGAGCCATCCCCTGTGAAGCGGTTCAGCACCACTTTGCAGGGGACAGCTGAGCTCTGCAGGATCCAGCTGCACACCAGACCGGCGGGGCATATTTGCCCTCTGATTCGGTGTCCAGGTCCGGTCCGGGGCTGTCAAGTCAGGTGAACCTAGGCAAAACTCAAAAGCTACAGATTTCTTCACTAAAAAAGCATTAGCTAACCTCTTCATGACCAAGGACTTGTAGGTATGCACCTTTGATTGCCTCCTTCCTGGCACATGTTGGCTGAACTGCAGAAATTAAGCACCCTAATGCCAGAGTCACACGATCAGTATTTGGTCAGTATTTCACATCAGTATTTGTAAGCCAAAATCAGGAGTGGAACAGTCAGAGGAAACATGTGCTCCACTTCTGCATTTATCACCCACTCCTGGTTTTGGCTTACAAATACTGATATGAAATACTGACTGTGTCCCTACCCTTAGGACCACGTCACACACATCTGTGCAGATATTGATCGCAGATCTCTGGTTGGTGATATCATGGACACAATCCATTTATATAATTCCACAAAATGGTACAATGTGTCCATAGTTTCACTGCAACCAGAGATCTGTGAACAATATCTGCGTGTGTGTGTGTGTCCCTTAGGCTGGTTTCAGACTGGCGTTCCGCGGAGGGGAATCG
>JARQOC010000457.1:0-79385 GCA_033576535.1 Allobates femoralis | reverse complement strand
AAATGTAGGCCTAAGGGCCATAAAAAGCTTGTTAGCCAGGGTGTCTCCCAAAGCATGATAAGCTTGTTAGCCTGGGTGGCTCCAAAAATTAGCCCAAGGGGCTGTATCCCATTTTTGGTATAAATGTAGGCCTAAGGGCCATAAAAAGCTTGTTAGCCAGGGTGTCTCCCAAAGCATGATAAGCTTGTTAGCCTGGGTGGCTCAAAAAATTAGCCCAAGGGGCTGTATCCCATTTTTGGTATAAATGTAGGCCTAAGGGCCATAAAAAGCTTGTTAGCCAGGGTGTCTCTCAAAGCATGATAAGCTTGTTAGCCTGGGTGGCTCCAAAAATTAGCCCAAGGGGCTGTATCCCATTTTTGGTATAAATGTAGGCCTAAGGGCCATAAAAAGCTTGTTAGCCAGGGTGTCTCCCAAAGCATGATAAGCTTGTTAGCCTGTGTGGCTCAAAAAATTAGCCCAAGGGGCTGTTTCCCATTTTTGGTATAAATGTAGGCCTAAGGGCCATAAAAAGCTTGTTAGCCAGGGTGTCTCCCAAAGCATGATAAGCTTGTTAGCCTTTGTGGCTTAAAAAATTAGCCCAAAGGGCTTAATTAAGTCTATTTATAAATAAAGCAGGGCGCTTGGCCCATTGCATATTATTGCTTGGACTAGGAGCATAGAAGAAGCAAGGCCAACTATGCAGTCCTAGGCTTGGTGCCTCAAAAAATTAGCCCAAAGGGCTTAATAAAGTATTTTTTTACATAAAGCAGGGCGCTTGGCCCATAGCATATTATTGCTTGGACTGGGTGCCGAATCAAATCAACAGAGCTACGGGACTTGTCATTAATTCCTGTCAAAAATGGGCATATTGTTAACAGCGCAATATCCCAATCATATTAATTATGATTAGGTTAATCTAGGATTGTGTACTGTCGTCAGGAGGGCTTAGGAACTGTGATGATATCCAATCCTTGTTGAATTTAATTAGAGTGAGCCTGTCGGCATTTTCTGTGGTGAGGCGGGACCTTCTATCAGTGACTATATCCCCAGCGGCACTGAAAACACGCTCTGATGTCACACTAGCAGCTGGGCATGCCAGCACCTCCAATTCATACAATGACAGCTCAGTCCAAGTGTGCAGCTTGGAAACCCAGTAATTAAAGGGTACAGAAGGGTCGGTTAGGAAGCTGGTACTGTCACTGAGATACTGCTGCACCATGTTGGACAATTGTTGTCTCCTACTCAAGGTCACCGTAGGCAAATTACGTTCTTGATTGGAAGGTCTGTTGAACATCGCCCAGTTGGCGGACATCTTACCCCCACCTCTTCTTGTCATTGATGGCGTTTGTGTCCCAACCAAAGGCTGCTGTTGGAAAGAGCTGGTTCTTCGATGTATAGCGGATTCAGACGGTGATATTGCCAGCAAAATATCAAGAAGAACCCTCTTTACATGATCCATCGTTAAGCCCTGGATGAGTGCGACAGCAGCGACTGAAATTTGTCTTTGTACCGTGGGTCCAAAAACGTTGACAACCAGTAGAGGTCGCTGTCATAGATGTGTATGACGCGTGGATCTTTGGAGACACATTGACACATTACTTCAGCCATGTGTGCTAAGCTGCAAAGACTCATCTCCTCGGTTACAACAGAATGAAGATCACTACGCGTCGTGGCCTCTAAATCGGTGTCCGCCTCCTCCTCTTCAGCCCACCCATGCTGTACCGACATAAACGTAGGGTTGGGAGTCCCATCAGGGTTCACATCAGTACCAGAGAAAAATAAATCTTCTTCATCATCACCCTCATCACCATCTTCCTGAACCAATGTAGCCTGCTGATATTGGCTAGGGTGGCTAGGATCAGCGATGTTCAATTCTGGCTCCATAGCCATCCGCTGTGCTCTCAAAGCATCTGTTTTGAGATTCAATAGGGATTCTTGGAGCAGGCAGAGCATGGGGATGGTGAGACTTATAATCGACTGATCTCCACTGACAAGTTTGGTACAGTATTCGAAGTTATCCAGCAACTCGCAAAGGTCAGCGATCCAGACCCACTCGAAAGTAGTGATGTGTGTGGTATGACTTCCAGGTTGACGGGCATGTTGCAGCTGAAATTCCGCTATTGCCTTCTGCTGCTCATTAAACCATGCCAGCATATGGAAGGTGGAGTTCCATCGCGTAGGCATGTCGCAAATTAGCCTGTGTTTCGGCAAGTTAAATTGGATTTGAAGGGCAGAAAGACTTGCAGCTGCTGTGGACGAATGTCTAAAGTGGGCGCAAATTCGCCTCACCTTATCCAGTAGCTCAGATAACTCTGGGTATATTTTGAGGAATTTCTGAACTACCAGGTTCAGGACATGAGCCATGCAAGGCACATGTACAAGTTTACCGTGCTTTATTGCCGCCACAAGGTTTGCACCATTACCGCTCACAACTAGACCTGGTTGTAGTTCCAGTGGGGCCAGCCACTCATCGGTCTGTTGCTTGAGACCTTTCCACAACTCTGTTGCAGTGTGACGTGTGTCACCTAGGCAGATAAGCTTCAGAAGAGCCTGTTGTCGCCTTGCAGAAGCAGTACTGCAAAGCTCCCAACTCGGACGTGATGGTGCTTGAGGCTCAGCAGTGGACAAGGAAGTGGCAGAAGCAGATTGGGCACTGGACATATATGAGGAGGCAGACACCCGGAATGATGTTGGGCCCGCTATTCGTGGAGTTGGAAGTATGTCAGATGGTACAGTTTTAGAAGTTGGGACACTCTCCACCAGGTTGATCCAGTGAGCCGTTAGTGAAATGTATCTGCCCTGTCCACAACTACTTGTCCACGTGTCCGTAGTTAGGTGGACTTTGGCGGTGACAGCATTTGTTAAAGCACGTTTTAAGTTGTTAACCACGTGCTGGTGTAAGGCGGGAACGGCACTACGTGAGAAAAAGTACCGGCTGGGTACAGAGTATCGTGGTGCTGCCTCAGCCATCAACTCCCGAAAAGACTCTGTACCCACAAGCCTAAACGGCAGCATTTCCACAGCTAACAACTTGGCTATTTTCGCTGTCACTTTTTGGGAATATGGGTGTGTCGGTTGGAACTTCCGCTGTCTTTCATACAGCTGTGGCACAGACAACTGCACGTTTGGACCAGACTGACAAGAGGATTGACTACTGTCATGTCTGTCTTGTAAAGCACCTTGGGAGGAGTACGCTTGAGCAGGAGCTGAAGCCTGAACACTTGCTGGTGAAGGATGTATCTGAGGTGGCCTGGAAGTGTTTGGATCAGAAGGCACTGATTTTGAACCCTGATAGGGTGCCCACTGAATTGGGTGCTTAAGAGACATATGCTTGCGCATACTGCTGGTGCTCTGGTTTCCTTTTACCGTGCCTCTGCTAAGCCTTGCCTGGCACATCTTACAGATAACCATATTTGGTAATGTTGGGCTATCCTTAAAAAATTTCCACACACTGGCTGTTCGTCCTTTATTTTTAATTGGAGGAAGAGGAAGATGACTCTGTTCAACACCAACTGTGGACACATTTTGGGCAACTGTGTTTGCAGTTTGTGCAACAGTTGGCACAGTTTGTGTCACAGTTGACGCTATTTGGGCAACTGTTCTCACAGTTTGTGTTCTGGAGACAGTACGCCTTTGTGATTTTGCCAGTGGTACATAGCCACTTTCGTCCTCCTGGCTGCTCTCTTGGCTATGCAATTCAGCAATCCAGGTAGGATCTGTGGTGTCATCATCCACCCCTTCCAGTTCAAAGGATTCTGGATAAACTGACTGAGCAGGCTGGCCAGATGAGATGTGTGTCTCATCATCCTCATCATCATCCACCTCCTGAGATACTGTTTGCATTTCGTGAAAGTGTCTTTCCTCAGGACGCGCTACTTCCAAACTTTGGCCATGAGTAGACATTTCGTCTACTTCAAGTATCTCGTCAGGCAGTGACAAAGAAACCCCTTGATAAGAACCGAATAAGTCATCCGAGTGACCAAGGTCCATATTCAAATTTTCCTCTGGCTGCCGATGGGTTGAGGCAATATGACGACTTTGAGGATTGGATGGCGCTGCATTGTCTGTAGCGACACTAGAATGTCTTGCCACGGATGATTGCGTACTGCAAGAACCAGTGGTCGAGGGCGTCTGAGCCATCCAAGATGTTATCTTGTCATGCTCATCCGGCCTCAACACACGTTTTCTTTGAGTACTGGGATTTCTAGGTAGAAAAAAGGACGTTCTATCAATCCTAGGCTGTGTACTTGTACCAGTGCCTTCTTGGGCAAGACTGCTGCGGCCACGAGCTCGTCCCTGTCCCTTTGCAACATCCTTTTTGATAATTGTTTTTTTTTGAGACATTGTAGACGAATGCACAGTGACCAAGTTGGAGTTAGGTGTTGCTGTATGCGTCACTTGCTGGCGGGGTAAGTGTGCGCGCTCACACTTGGCAGTAAAGCCGCACACTACACTCCCTAAAAAAATTAGTTTCAAGTGCGCACAGCCACCGAGATGTGGTTAGGTTAGCTGAATGCGTCACTTGCTGGCGGGGTAAGTGTGCGCTCTCACACTTGGCAGTGAAGCCGCACACTACACTCCCTAAAAAAATTAGTTTCCAGTGCGCACAGCCACCGAGATGTGGTTAGGTTTGCTGAATGCGTCACTTGCTGGCGGGGTAAGTGTGCGCTCTCACACTTGGCAGTGAAGCCGCACACTACACTCCCTAAAAAAATTAGTTTCAAGTGCGCACAGCCACCGAGATGTGGTTAAGTTTGCTGAATGCGTCACTTGCTGGCGGGGTAAGTGTGCGCGCTCACACTTGGCAGTGAAGCCGCACACTACACTCCCTAAAAAAATTGGTTAGAAGTGCGCATAGCCACCGAGATGTGGTTAGGTTAGCTGAATGCGTCACTTGCTGGCGGGGTAAGTGTGCGCTCTCACACTTGGCAGTGAAACCGCACACTACACTCCCTAAAAAAATTGGTTAGAAGTGCGCACAGCCACCGAGATGTGGTTAGGTTAGCTGAATGCGTCACTTGCTGGCGGGGTAAGTGTGCGCGCTCACACTTGGCAGTGAAGCCGCACACTACACTCCCTAAAAAAATTGGTTTGAAGTGCGCACAGCCACCGAGATGTGGTTAGGTTAGCTGAATGCGTCACTTGCTGGCGGGGTAAGTGTGCGCTCTCACACTTGGCAGTGAAGCCGCACACTACACTCCCTAAAAAAATTAGTTTCAAGTGCGCACAGCCACCGAGATGTGGTTAGGTTTGCTGAATGCGTCACTTGCTGGCGGGGTAAGTGTGCGCGCTCACACTTGGCAGTGAAGCCGCACACTACACTCCCTAAAAAAATTGGTTTGAAGTGCGCACAGCCACCGAGATGTGGTTAGGTTAGCTGAATGCGTCACTTGCTGGCGGGGTAAGTGTGCGCTCTCACACTTGGCAGTGAAGCCGCACACTACACTCCCTAAAAAAATTGGTTTGAAGTGCGCACAGCCACCGAGATGTGGTTAGGTTAGCTGAATGCGTCACTTGCTGGCGGGGTAAGTGTGCGCTCTCACACTTGGCAGTGAAGCCGCACACTACACTCCCTAAGGTGGAGTACGTGCTAGCAGCAACACACTGGTCTGCCACAGAAAAAATAACGCTCTATGGCTTATTAGGAACAAAAATCGATCTGGTGCAAAAACAAAAAGGAAACAGCACCTCAGCTAAGCCTCTGACTGCAGCTGTTAGCAAAGCTGAGTGAGTAAGCTAAGCTATGAGGTCCGTCCTGTGTGCACTCTAAGGCTTCTCCTTCCTTCCCTCCCTGCCTGCCTGCCTACACAGCACTACTCCGTCCTCCTCCTAGCTCTCAGAAGAGCTTTTTGGGTTAATAAAAGGAATCTTCCCTACACTGACAATCCCTGATCTGCTCCAGCATATATCTCTCTCTCCCTATACTAGGTCAGATCGTCTCAGGAATGTGCCCAAAATGGCGGGGACAAGCCTTATATACTGCCTTGCCTGTCATAGATGACATAGGCATGACGCTGGACAGCAGCCAATCATAGTCCTGACACAACCAACTTTGCTATGCCATTACTGACTATGATTGGCTATCTTCACAAGTTTTCTGACCTAACACGCACGCTGTGCTGACTCGGAACATAACAGATTCTGTATTCCAGAGTCCGAATCCCGAATACAGTATACAGGACTCGGAATCGTAGACTCGTAGGACTCGGAATCGTAGACTCGCTCAGACTCGCTGCTGACAGCGGGTATCTGTGACGAGTCAAGCTTATTGCCATTGAATTCCATTGGACTCGTCACTGTGCGAGTCCAAGCTGGGAGATTCGCCGAGTAACGAGTCCTGCGAGTACCTTCAGAATCGCCGAGTCCCGAGTCCTAGCGAGTAGACTCGCCCATCCCTAGTGCAGACACAGTAGGAAAAGTATGAGAGGGTGGGTGCAGACACATTATGGGAAGTGAAAGGTAGATGGGTGCAGACACAGTATAGGGAGTGAGGGAGGATAGGTGCAGACACATTATAGAGAGTGAGAGAGGACTTGTGAGGACACAGTATGGGAAGTGAGGGGAGTAAGTCTAAAAGATGCTAACAAAATTGACCAGTGGGAGACGATCCAGCACCTTCTCTGAGACGCTGTCAGTTTGACAGCAGCTCAGAGAGAGAACGTTTGACTCATATTAGGGAGGGTGCAAAGTGTATCTGCCGGGGAGACACCACGAACAGCAGCTTGAGGCAGCCCATCTGCACCAGTCTGCTTTCAAATAGGTATGACTCTTGGTCCCGCCCCCTTCTGCTGTGAGATGTCAGCGTGTCTGAGCCCTCCCTCCATGCTTCTGCTTAGTAGACTACATAGAGGAGTAAGGGCAGTAATATCCTGATGGCGGCCCTAAACTTGATTAAAGCTGAGAATCCACAGGCATCAGATGCTTTTCAGGCTAAGTTGCAAAACCAAGGATTTTTTTAATCAAGCTTCACACATCCAGGGATGGAACAGTGAAGATCAATTTTATGGTATCACGTAAAATTACAAAAAACAGTAAGCCATGTTGTGATGGGGAGTTTAATAAAAAGTGTTAGGTGAACTCTGCTACGGTAATATGTTCCAATAAAAAAGAATCATTTGACTATGTGCTCCTTTTCAGAAGAACCATCACAAGAATAATTGAGGATATTGCTGAAAGTCTGGAGCTTCAACTACAAAATATAGCAAAAAAAGTTGACATTTTCTTCTTGGCAGCGTGTCAATTCTTGCTGAGGATTTTACCATGTATTTCACCCATAGACCCTCATGTTAGCTCAAGTTATGTAGCAGATATGCAGCAGTGTTCGTACGATGCTTATATGTTGCTTATTTTGAGCCAAATTTGCTTTCAAATCCACAGGTAGTGATAGTGTCTTTTTTCTTTTCATCAAAGTATCCGATCTTTATTGAAAAATCTAATCTGCATGAAAAATGCATCGAAAATGCACCGTCCAGACAGGGAAAGTTTTGGTGCATTTTTCTGAAAGTAGGTGCAGATTTTGGAAGTTCAAAATCTGTATCATAAATTCAGCCTGTGAATGGGCCCTTAGATTATGGAGGAGATGCAGCAGTTAAAACAAAAATGGAATTAACGACGGCACTACCATTCATCCAAAAAACACTAAGGATAGTGATTAATGATTGTGATTTTAGTCTTAACGCGTTTCAGGGCCTTCAGGTCCTTTCCTCAGGAAAAATCACAGTTGTGCCATTGTACATCAGTGATTTTTCCTAAGGAAGGGGCCTGAAGGCCCTGAAACGCGTTAAGAATAAAATCACAATCATTAATTACTATCCTTAGTGTTCTTTGGATGGATGGTAGCTCAGTCATTATTCCATTTTACTTATTATCGTGGAAGACTGCTGCAGACCACCCTTAATTGGATATCAAGACGATATCGCAGGCTAATAAAGTGGTTGTGACTCTCACAGTCTCTAAAGGTGGGCATTTCCAACCTAATTTAAATTGATATGTGTCACATATAACACCCTATGTAGCGCCATTTTCTTTTCCAGCTTTTCGATTATGGAGGAGATGGCAGCAATTTAGTCCACCAAAGAGACCCCAATAGGGAGTGATTTGTTCACAGAAGTGTATGCATATTTGACAAACTGGGGATCAAATGGAACAAACTAACCATTATTGTAGCAAATGGCTCTCGAAACCTGTAAGGAAAAAATGTTGGGTTTTTTAAATGCATACAGGATAAATTGACTGAAATGAACTCGAAGAAATAAATAGGTATTTTTACATAGCATTATACATCAGGAGGTGCTTTGGAAGTCAGTCAAATGTAACCATGTTACTGTTATTGTAAGTACCAAACAGTTAACTTAATCAGGGCAAAGTGCTGAATCACAGAGTTTGTTGCACTTTTAGAAGAGCATAAGACTGAACACCGCTGTCAGATGGCTCAGCCTGGACAAAACGCTTAAAGTAGTATGGGACTTTAGAGCAGAGATTCAAAAGTTCTGTGACAAGAAAGGGAATTATATCCCAGAGCTGTCAGACGCTGACTGGATCTCAGGTTTTGGATTTACTGTTGATATAACTGCAATAATGAGTGAGCTAAATACCAAACTACAATGGAAGGGCCTTTTGTAAATGAAATATATAGCTTAGTAAAAGCTTTCATGAGCAAGTTGCAATTTCTTTAACGCCAAATAGATGACAATATTTTTACCCACTTGCCAACACTTATGGCCACTTTACACGTCCCAACGTCGGTCCGATATTGGATCCAACGCCGCGGGAGCGCGCTTTTTCTGGGCAGAATTCCAAGATCGCATAGGAGATGTTACACAGCTCGATATCGTCAGCCAACGCAACAGCGATGTGTACGCCCCCTTGTACGAGCGACCCAGGAACGACCATTTAACATGGGAGTGAATAGGGGAAGTTGTACTCCACATCGTAGTTGGGCTTTTACACAGCACGATCCGGCCACAACGTCCATCCAATATCGGGCCGTTGGAGAGCAGGCTTATTTGATCCCCGATATCGTTTTGACATCGTTCTGGCATCGTATTGTACATTTACACCACACAACGCACGAACGATATCGGGGCCAACGCACGAACCACATGACTTTTGGTTGGAGTTGGACACCAATATCGGAACGTGTAAAGTGGCCATAAAAGAAGGCACACCATCAGCTGATCACTGCCGTAGGTACTCATCCATGTTAGGAGCACTGCATGGTAAACTTTCAAGGCGATTTCAAGACTTCAAATCAGTTTAAAATAAAGTGAAATATTTGTATTCTCCCATTACCTGCATTGTTGAAAATATACCGAGTAATGTTCAGTTTGAACTCATTCACCTGCTGTTGATGTGTTCCTCGAACAACACTAATTTAGGTTAGTTTCATTGATTTTTTTACAACGCGATACCTGGCAGTAACCCATCACATGACACCGCGGACCTTGGGGAAGTCCAGAAAGTGTAAGTGTGTGTCTCTGCATCTTTTTGTCTGTGTTCCCCCTGCCCCTGCTTACGGAATACTACTGCATTTTTGCTTTGAAAAAGCAAAAAGGCAGCACTAAAAAACAGAACAAAAAAGCAACACAAATGCTGTATTTGTGATGCTTTTTTGAAAAATAAGAGAATACGTTTTGGGTGCAGAAAAAGCATTAAAAATGGATTACCTAAAATGGAGCACAAGTGATGCATGGGCACATAGGCTTATAAATACAATTTTTCCCAGAAGATAAAACAGCTGTCAAACTCTTTCCTAGGCCGATTATTAAAGTTTATGAATATTTAATGCATCCCCTGCCTTCCTTCCGTACTAGCATCTGTTATTGTTTGCAACTGCTGTTTCCTGCAATCATCACTATAGCTTTTGGGTTCCTAACCTGAAGTGTAGTGTAAAATAAATAATTTAAAAAAAAATGAAACAAGGTCACCCCCTATTTTTTAACCAGCCATGGTAAATTCATTACCTGAGGGCTGATATCAGGCTGGGAAGGGTAAGCAAAACATCTCAAATAAATAACTAATTGTAAAAACAACATGTTTGGTAATCACTGTAGATGAAGGAAACAATGGTGAGCCTATATTATTAGGGTGAAACGGCCTTAATGGTTATTGGCCCATCCCATATCAGACAGTAGTCGCCCAAGAATTTGGTGAATACCATTAGATGTGCCAAATCTGCTGATTCATCCTGCTCTCCAGATTGTTGGTAATCAGGGTAATAAATAGGGTTGATGACAGCTGTGATTGGTCAAAAATGAAACAAAACAGAAAGGAGCGCTCATGCTGAGAGGACCCAGAGGGATGGGGATTAGGGAAAGGAGTCTCCACTCATTAGGTGACATTGTGCGTCCCCCTCGCACAAGACAGGTGAGAACCTCCACAGGGGTAACTTATCCAGGAACCGCCGCTTGTGTGGCCGCTTCTATTCTCAGTGGTCAGCTCACTGAGATCATGTGACCAGGGTGGGGGCGTTCCACTGATGTCACGGCAGATCCTTTAGGATGTTAGAAGCCTGGAGCAGCCTCCACCGCTCTCTACAAGGGAGATGTAGCAATCAAGAAATAAACGGTGCAGTGTTAGGGAAGCGCTGAGGCGATTAAGGAGATTAAATTAAAAGCTTAAATGCACAAACCTTTAATTATTAACTTAGCTCTCCAGGCCACAAAGCGTTTCGATAGCAGTTGCTATCTTCTTCAGGTGATTTGTCAAAAATCACACATACCACTAAGCCCTTGGTTAGTAATGAAGAGGTGACTTTGGGACATCGCTATTACTAATCCTATTAGTCAAAATAAATAAATACAAGCCCAGAAATATTATTTTAGTTGAAATAAAAACAAAAGAAAAAAATCTGTGGCACTCAATCCCATAGTGTGCATAGGTACAACGCTGAACACGATACTTTGTAAAATAAAAAAAATAAAAAAACAGCCGCTCTGTAGAACACTAAGACATATAATGGACAGAGAACAATGTTTTGTCTAAGGAGAAATGAAAAAATGAGACACTTATCAATTTGGCCATATCAATAACCACCCAGTAGCCACTTCGAGATGTGTGTCTTGTATACTGGGTCCGTATGCTTAGTAACAGCCTCTATATGGATTAAAAACCTCCTTTTTATGGGTGAGAAGGAACCTGCTAAAGGAGAGCAATAGGCCAATGGGGGAATGGTGCACAAAACAGGGTTTTATCCCATAATCTAAACAAAAAAAATCTATGGCACTCAATCCTATAGTATGCACAGGTGCAATGCCAAACACGATGTATTGTAACAAAATCAGTGGCAATAAGATGTAAATTGAATGTATAACAATATTATAGCTAAGGAGAAATGAAAAAATGAGACACTTATCTTATAAAATATAAAATGATCACTCTCACCCACAAAGCCCTCCACAGTTATGCACCACCCTACATCTCCTCTCTCATCTCGGTCTATCGGCCTACACGTGCCCCCTGTTCCGCAAGTGACCTAAGACTGACATCAGATACAATCCGAACCTCCCATTCCAGTCTCCAAGACTTCTCACGAGCTGCACCAGTTCTCTGGAACGGATAACCAAGAACAAGTCAATTCATTCCAAATATTCATAGTTTTAAGCGAGCGATAAAAACACATCTCTTTAGACTAGCCTACTACCTCACCTCATTTATGTAACTATTCCAATTTTGTCCTTTTTCCAAATCTGGCCTCTTTTGCCATCTGTCTACACCCCCTTGCACTATATGCCACTTTATATGTACTTGTACAGGTCCCGGCTGGTGACCAATTCATGCAACACTATGTGAATCCCCTATTTATTATATTGATTGCTGGACCATATATGAAAGCACATTTTACCATTTACCTTTTGTGCCTCCCCTATTAACCCACAGACTGTAAGCTAGCGAGCAAAGACCTCCCTCCTCACGGTATCGGAATGTTTTTGTTTTTCTTGTATTGTCTAATATTGTCTTTATTTTATTGTATTGTATTAAATCATTAAATAGTATGGTTTTGTATCCCCTCTGAAATGAAAAGTGCTGTGGAATATGTTGGTGCTATATAAATAAAATTATTATTATTATTATTATTATTATCTAATATATAATTACCCTAAGGCCACTTCCGTCATATTCAGCAGTGTTTCCGTCGTCGTATGCGTGGCTGCCACACTCGCAATGCCTTTGCGAGTCCTTCCAGAGTCTCTCCTCACTCGCAATGCCTTTGCGAGTCCTTGCTGAGTCTCTCTCTCCTGCCACACTCGCAATGCCGTTGCGAGTCCTTCCAGAGTCTCTCCTCACTCGCAATGCCTTTGCGAGTCCATGCACAGTCTCTCACTCTCAGGACCTGAGATGATGTCACTGGTATGGGCGGGGCTATATCACATGACTGTGACATCATCACAGGCACTTTCATTGCTGCAGTCAGCACAGGAGACATCATGCCACTGTCTCACATCAGACGTGTCCTCATCACTGATTCTCTGCCTTTGACATCCTGTGATCACAAGGGAACATACAGCTGACAGAGGACCCCGGACTGAGCCCCCAAGAGCTGATCTCCAGGATACAGGTGAGAGGAGGCTGCACAGGAGTAATGCTCTGCAGAGAGCAGGCTGCACAGGCTGCACAGGAGCATTGCTCTGCAGAGGGGAGGCTGCACAGGAGCAATGCTCTGCAGAGAAGAGGCTGCTCAGGAGCAATGTTCTGCAGAGAGGAGGCTGCACAGGAGCAATGTTCTGCAGAGAGGAGGCTGCACAGGAGCATTGCTCTGCAGAGAGGAGGCTACACAGGAGCAATGTTATGCAGAGAGGAGGCTGCACAGGAGCAATGTTCTGCAGAGAGGAGGCTGCACAGGAGCATTGCTCTGCAGAGAGGAGGCTGCACAGGAGCAATGTTCTGCAGAGAGGAGGCTGCACAGGAGCATTGCTCTGCAGAGAGGAGGCTACACAGGAGCAATGCTCTGCAGAGAGGAGGCTGCACAGGAGCAATGCTCTGCAGAGAGGAGGCTGCTGCACAGGAGCATTGCTCTGCAGAGAGGAGGCTACACAGGAGCAATGCTCTGCAGGGAGGAGGCTGCACAGGAGCAATGCTCTGCAGAGAGGAGGCTGCACAGGAGCGATGCTCTGCAGGGAGGAGGCTGCACAGGAGCGATGCTCTGCAGGGAGGAGGCTGCACAGGAGCAATGCTCTGCAGAGAGGAGGCTGCACAGGAGCATTGCTCTGCAGAAAGGAGGCTGCACAGGAGCTATGCTCTGCAGAGGGGAGGCTGCACAGGAGTAATGCTCTGCAGAGAGGAGGCTGCACAGGAGTATTGCTCTGCCGAGAGGAGGCTGCACAGGACCAATGCTCTGCAGAGAAGAGGCTGCACAGGAGCAATGCTCTGCAGAGGGAGGCTGCACAGGAGCAATGTTCTGCAGGGAGGAGGCTGCACAGGAGCAATGCTCTTCAGAGAGGAGGCTGCACAGGAGCAATGCTTTGCAGAGAGGAGGCTGCACAGGAGCAATGCTCTGCAGAGAGGAGGCTGCACAGGAGCAATGCTCTGCAGAGAGGAGGCTGCACAGGAGCAATGCTCTGCAGAGAGGAGGCTGCACAGGAGCATTGCTCTGCAGAGAGGAGGCTACAAAGGAGCATTGCTCTGCAGAGGGGAGGCTGCACAGGAGCAATGCTCTGCAGAGATGAGGCTGCTCAGGAGCAATGTTCTGCAGAGAGGAGGCTGCACAGGAGCAATGTTCTGCAGAGAGGAGGCTGCACAGGAGCATTGCTCTGCAGAAAGGAGGCTGCACAGGAGCATTGTTCTGCAGAGAGGAGGCTGCACAGGAGCATTGCTCTGCAGAGAGGAGGCTACACAGGAGCAATGCTCTGCAGAGAGGAGGCTGCACAGGAGCAATGCTCTGCAGAGAGGAGTCTGCACAGGAGCGATGCTCTGCAGGGAGGAGGCTGCACAGGAGCGATGCTCTGCAGGGAGGAGGCTGCACAGGAGCAATGCTCTGCAGAGAGGAGGCTGCACAGGAGCATTGCTCTGCAGAAAGGAGGCTGCACAGGAGTAATGCTCTGCAGAGAGGAGGCTGCACAGGAGTATTGCTCTGCCGAGAGGAGGCTGCACAGGACCAATGCTCTGCAGAGAAGAGGCTGCACAGGAGCAATGCTCTGCAGAGGGGAAGCTGCACAGGAGCAATGTTCTGCAGAGAGGAGGCTGCACAAGGGCAATGCTCTTCAGAGAGGAGGCTGCACAGGAGCAATGCTTTGCAGAGAGGAGGCTGCACAGGAGCAATGCTCTGCAGAGAGGAGGCTGCACAGGAGCAATGCTCTGCAGAGAGGAGGCTGCACAGGAGCAATGCTCTGCAGAGAGGAGGCTGCACAGGAGCATTGCGCTGCAGAGAGGAGGCTGCACAGGAGCAATGCTCTGCAGAGAGGAGGCTGCACAGGAGCATTGCTCTGCAGAGAGGAGGCTGCACAGGAGCAATGCTCTGCAGAGAGGAGGCTGCACAGGAGCATTGCTCTGCAGAGAGGAGGCTGCACAGGAGCAATGCTCTGCACAGAGGAGGCTGCACAGGAG
This sequence comes from Allobates femoralis, assembly GCA_033576535.1. NCBI lineage: Eukaryota > Metazoa > Chordata > Amphibia > Anura > Aromobatidae > Allobates > Allobates femoralis. The sequence goes on along the minus strand of JARQOC010000457.1, from coordinate 64,865 downwards.
CAATGCTCTGCACAGAGGAGGCTGCGCAGGAGCAATGCTCTGCAGAGAGGAGGCTGCACAGGAGCATTGCTCTGCAGAGAGGAGGCTGCACAGAAGCAATGCTCTGCAGAGAGGAGGCTGCACAGGAGCAATACTCTGCAGAGAGGAGGAGGCTGCACAGGAGCAATGCTCTGCAGAGACGAGGCTGCACAGGAGCAATTCTCAGCAGAGAGGAGCCTGCACAAGAGCAATGCTCTGCATGAGTGGAGCCAACATGCTGGCGACGACGGAGTGAAAATGCCGTGGCGGGTAACACGATGACCCGCTGGTAAGTATGACAGTCAGAGTGCCTCTGCAATACTCTGCAGAGAGGAGGCTGCACAGGAGCAATGCTCTGCAGAGAGGAGGCTGCACAGGAGCAATGCTCTGCACAGAGGAGGCTGCACAGGAGCATTGCTCTGCATGAGGGGAGGCTGCACAGGAGCAATGCTCTGCAGAGAGGAGGAGGCTGCACAGGAGCAATGCTCTGCAGAGAGGAGGCTGCACAGGAGCAATACTCAGCAGAGAGGAGCCTGCACAGGAGCAATGCTCTGCATGAGTGGAGCCAACATGCTGGCGACGGCGGAGTGAAAATGCCGTGGCGGGGAAGACGATGACCCGCTGGTAAGTATGACAGGCAGAGTGCCTCTGTCCTCTGCTGACCACTATGCCTGCCGCACTGCGCTGACCACTCTGCCCACCCCACTCACTGCTAACCACTGAGCCACCATACTCCTGCTAACCACTGAGCCACCGCGCACTACTAACCACTGAGCCACCGCGCAGTGCTAAAGTGCTAACCACTGAGCCACAGCGCAGTGCTAAAGTGCTAACCACTGAGCCACCGCGCAGTGCTAACCACTGAGCCACTGCCCAGTGCTAACCACTGAGCCACCGCCCAGTGCTAAACACTGAGCCACTGCGCAGTGCTAACCACTGAGCCACCGCGCAGTGCTAACCACTGAGCCACCGCGCAGTGCTAACCACTGAGCCACCGCGCAGTGCTAACCACTGAGCCACCGCGCAGTGCTAACCACTGAGCCACCGCGCAGTGCTAACCACTGAGCCACCGCGCAGTGCTAACCACTGAGCCACCATATACAGTGCTAACCACTGAGCCACCACGCAGTGCTAACCACTGAGCCACCATAAACAGTGCTAACCACTGAGCCACCGTATACAGTGCTAACCACTGAGCCACCGTATACACTGCTAACCACTGAGCCACCATATACAGTGCTAACCACTGAGCCACCATATACAATGCTAACCACTGAGCCACCGTATACAGTGCTAACTACTGAGCCACCATACAGTGCTAACCACTGAGCCACCATATACAGTGCTAACCACTGAGCCACCTGTATACACACAATTAATTTCACCGCACTCCCCTAAATATTAGTAAATAAACTATATATGCATTCTAGACTACCCGATTCTTTAGAATCGGGCTCACAGCTAGTTATTATTATAAATATGACCATACCCAGAATCGCCTTGTAGCCACGTCGAGGTTTGTCTCATATAATGGGTTCCTATGCTTATTTGAAGCTTCTATCTGGATTAAAACTTCCTATTTTATGGGCTAGTAGCTTTCTGCTAGCAGAGAACAATAGCATTGCAGGCCAGTGGGGGGAAAGGATGCACAACAGAAGGTGTGATCTCATAACCGAAACAAGAAAAAAAATCTAAATCACTCAATATTATAGTGTGCACAGGTGCAACACGGTACAGGGTAACAAAAAAAGGTATTTTGGAAAATTAAGACATATAATTAAATATCAAAGAAGGTAATATTGTTGCGCCACTCTGTAATTGTCATCGGGGGCAGGTTATTTGAATGGGAACCTTACCTGTGCTTGTTGTTCTGTCTGCACAACAAGAGTTAGTGCATTGATGTTTATCTCCCTGTGTCCTCGGCTAATAAGCGGCTGTGGATGATGAAGATTTTGCTGCGTCCTTAATCCCAGCACTTCACATGTGAGTCGTCACGTGGTGGGTCCGTGGGCGTGTTCAGGACGTCATCCAAGGTCGTATTGCCCGGAGCTGCTCCATACCTCACTCCGCATAGCGGAGGAACGAATGTATTTCAAAAGAGTAATAGGTATTTGTGTGAGCGCTGGGGAATCAACCGGCACCAAGGCTATTATGAATAGTTACCTCTCGGCTTTATTTGTACAATACAAGGGCAGGGTCCTTTAGGCCACAACGCGTTTCTACGCTCTCCAAGCATCTTCCTCAAGTGGAATTAAGGACCCATATGACATTTCTCTTTATATAGTGAACATACACCAATTAACAACAGGGGGAGGGGAAATTGGAAAAACATGAGGGAACATCTTAAAACATGACAGGAGCATATGAAAAACTGGAATGAACTGCATAAGATATTGTTTGCCACAATTTGAATGTATGTACATATGGCATATATCATACTCCTCTTTCCTCTCTTTTCTTGTATATATTAAAAACATATAAAATACATATAAAAATGCATATAAAGATACATAAAAGTAAACATTAGCGGAGGTATTATAAAAGTCAATTACATTAAAAAACAATTACAATAATATAAAAAAAAAAAATATATATATATATATGTATAAAAAAAATAAAAAATAAAATAAAATATAATAAAACAAAATAAAAAAAATAAAATAAAATAAAATAAAAATTAAATAAAATAAAATAAAAATAAAAATATATAAAAAAAAAAAAAAAAAAAGAGAAAATTAAAACAAATTTAAAACATATATGAAGCTAAAAGGTTTTTGTTAGCACATAATACTATTATAATTTATATGCTACATGTTATATATTATATATTATTCTCTAATGAAATGTTCAAACCTTCTGGTATTAAAGTACCTATTCTAAAAATCCAGTAAGATTCTCTTCTATTCAGGCTACTGATTCTGTCTAATATATTCTCTCCTATTCTATCTATTATTACCAATTTGAATTTAGAGGGATCTTTCTCATGTGTTTGTAAAAAATGTTTTGATACACTATGTTTTATAAAACCTGTTTTGATGTTAAACCTATGTTTATTCAATCTGAATCTCATGCTCTGGGTAGTTCTCCCCACATATTGGTACCCGCATGTACACTCAATCATATAGATGACAAAATTAGAAGAGCAATCTAACCTTTGCTTGATTTCAAACACTTCACCTGTAGTATTCGATTTAAAAGTCTTGGCTTTATGGACCATATTTTTGCAACATTTGCATCTAAGTGATTCACATCTATAACAGCCCTTAGTTTTACTTGTCATTGGGTGCTTTCACATCTGCGTTTTTCGTAATTCGCGGCAGATGCGGTGAAAAAAACGCATCTGCCGCGATTACCGCATACCGGCTGCACTTGCGGCGCGGTTGCGGTTTTTTCTATGCAATGTATAGGCATACTTGCGGCAGGTGCGGCAAGTGCGGTTTTGCACTTGCGGCAGGTGCGGCCGCGAAAAAAACCGCAGTAAGCCGCGGTTTTTTTCGCGGCCGCACCTGCCGCAAGTGCAAAACCGCACTTGCCGCACCTGCCGCAAGTACGCCTATACATTGCATAGAAAAAACCGCGCCGCAAGTGGAACGGTTATGCGGCAATCGCGGCAGATGCGGTTTTTTCACCGCATCTGCCGCGAATTACGAAAAACGCAGATGTGAAAGCACCCTTAATGATGTTATAATTTTCCGTTGTATTTAATCCTATACTTCTGATTTTACTTGGGGCCAATATATTTTGAAGATTTTTTCCCCTGCGGAAGATTACTTTTGGTTTCTTGGGATACGAAAAAACTGCACATACGATGAGGATTTCAAAAGGGAAGCGGATATATTAAAAACTAGATTTAAGGAAAAAGGGTATCCAAACAAATTATTAGTTGATGCTTTCAACAAAACTAAGAATTATACTCAAAAAGGATACATGGAAAAGATTGAGGAGAGGAATAATTCACAAAAATTTGGAAAAAAAGAATGGACAGAAACCAAATACAATAGTGTACTAATAACTACCTACAATAAATCATACAAAAATATTCATAAGTTATTGGAAAAAAACTGGTTTATCCTACAGGGAGACCCAATCCTTTCAAAAATTCTTCCCAAGAAACCAAAAGTAATCTTGGTCCATAAAGCCAAGACTTTTAAATCGAATACTACAGGTGAAGTGTTTGAAATCAAGCAAAGGTTAGATTGCTCTTCTAATTTTGTCATCTATATGATTGAGTGTACATGCGGGTACCAATATGTGGGGAGAACTACCCAGAGCATGAGATCCAGATTGAATAAACATAGGTTTAACATCAAAACAGGTTTTATAAAACATAGTGTATCAAAACTTTTTTTACAAACACATGAGAAAGATCCCTCTAAATTCAAATTGGTAATAATAGATACAATAGGAGAGAATATATTAGACAGAATCAGCAGCCTGAATAGAAGAGAATCTTACTGGATTTTTAGAATAGGTACTTTAATACCAGAAGGTTTGAACATTTCATTAGAGAATAATATATAATATATAACGTAGCATATAAATTATAATAGTATTATGTGCTAACAAAAACCTTTTAGCTTCATATATGTTTTAAATTTGTTTTAATTTTCTCTTTTTTTTTTTTTTTTTTTATATATATTTTTTTATTTTTATTTTTATTTTAATTTTATTTAATTTTATTTTTATTTTATTTTATTTAATTTTATTTTTTTTATTATATATATTTTTTTAAATTTTCTACATATATATATATATATATATATATATATATATATATATTTTTTTTTAATATTATTGTAATTGTTTTGTAATGTAATTGACTTTTATAATACCTCCGCTAATGTTTACTTTTATGTATCTTTATATGCATTTTTATATGTATTTTATATGTTTTTAATATATACAAGAAAAGAGAGGAAAGAGGAGTATGATATATGCCATATGTACATACATTCAAATTGTGGCAAACAATATCTTATGCAGTCCATTCCAGTTTTTCATATGCTCCTGTCATGTTCCCTCATGTTTTTCCAATTTCCCCTCCCCCTGTTGTTAATTGGTGTATGTTCACTATATAAAGAGAAATGTCATATGGGTCCTTAATTCCACTTGAGGAGCGTAGAAACACGTTGTGGCCTAAAGGACCCTGCCTTTTTATTGTACAAATAAAGTCGAGAGGTAACTATTCATAACAGCTTTGGTGCCGGTTGATTCCCCAGCGCTCACACAAATACCTATTACTCTTTTTGAAATATATAATTAAATATAGAATATATATAGCTAAGGAGAAATAATAAAATTAGAAAATTAGCTTATAAATATGGCCATGTCAATAACCATCCAGTAACCATGCTGAGGTGTGTCTCATATACTGGGTCCTTACGCTTAGTCACAGCCTCTGTCTGGATTAAACAGCTAATATTCACCGGGGCATGATTGAAGCAGTGAAGCGGGAGGAGAGAGGACCCAGAGAGACTGCCAACCCGACAGCTAGCCATCTAGGAACGCCTACACAACAGTGGACATTTAGGTTCTTAAATCGCTTTTTTGCAGATTGAGATCAAAGAGGTATGGTTATTAATGTAGTAGGAAGCTGCAGGTACAGGTAGTGATAGGTCAGGGGGGCTAAACTCGGTGACAATTCCCTTTAACTTTACCATCTGGCCGAAAAATTATTTAGCATCTAGACTAGCTTCTAACATCCTTGCAGCAGGCAAGGCATTGATCCTCTTAATGTGGAGTTCTACTATCATCCCCACCAAAAGCATCCTTTAACCCCTTCCCGAGCTTTGGCCCACCATTTGGGCCATGAAAAACAGTTGATTCCCGACCCATGGCCCACTCCCTGGGCCATGGAATGATCGGGCTCCTGCAGGTCGAGTGACCTGTCACTCGGCCTGCAGGTACATGGGGAGTTGTACTACACCCCAGGGGGGGTCGATTTGGCATTGAGCTGCAGAAAGTGATCTTACAGCCTGGGCGCAGTGATGCACATAGTGGGTCAATGCGCCCCAGCTGCCAGATCGCTTCTCTGCAGCCCGATTCCCCTGCATGCGGATCGAGCTGCGGAAAGCGATCTGGCAGCGCAGGCGCAGTGATGCACATAGTGGGTCACTGTGCCCGGGGTGTCAGATCACTTTCTGCAGCTCGATCCCCATGCTGGCGGATCGGGCTCCAGAGTAGCGATCTGACAGCAAAGGCGATCGAGCATCGTGGGACCTTCGCTGTGGACTACGTCTAAGACAATCGAACGTCGTGGGACCTTCGTTATGGACTACGTCGGAGCTATCGAGCGTTGTGGGACCTTCGTTGTAGACTACTTCGGATCTTTTCATAATAATGATGGAGTCCGAATTGTGTCTGTGTTTTTTTTTTAAATAAAAAGATTTTTCTCTGTGTGTATTTATTGACTATTTACCATACTAGAGATTCCTAATGGCGGGTCTAAAATTGGCCCAATATTATGAATCTCGGGCTTAGTGTCAGCTGCCAATAAAAAGCTGGCATTAACCCCTTTATTACCCAGTTAGCCACCGGCACCAGGGCAACTGGAAGAGCGTGGGTACAGCGCCAGAAAATGGCGCTTCAATGAATTCACCATTTTCTGGGGCAGCTGCAGGCTGCAATTCGCAGCATGGGGGCCCAGAACGCATGGGCCTCTCTATGCTGAGGATTCCAGCCCCCAGCTGCCTAGTTGTACCTGGCTGGACCAAAAATATGGCGGAGCCACACGTCATTTTTTTCTAGAATTAGTTCTAGAAATGAAAATAAAATGGACTTCGCTGTATTTTTGGTTGCCAGCCAGGTATGACGAGGCAGCTGGGGGGTGGGTGGCAGTCCGTAGCTGCCAAGTTGTACCTGGCTGGACCAAAAATATGGCGGGGCCCCATGTCATTTTGTTTCTAGAAATAATTCTAGAAATGAAAAAAAAATAGGCTTCACTGTATTTTTGGTTGCCAGCCAGGTACAATGAGGCAGCTCGGGGCTGTTGGCAGTCCGTAGTTGCCAAGTTGTACCTGGCTGGACCAAAAATATGGCAGAGCCCCATGTCATTTTTTTTTTTTAACTCTACAAATAAAATGACATGGAGCTTTGCCGTATTTTTGGTTGCCAGCCAGGTACAACTTGGCAGCTAGGGGGCTGGAATCCTCAGCATGGAGAGACCCAAATGTTTTGGGCCCCCTATGCTGCGAATTGCAACTACTAGACTAGTATGTTTTTTCACAAAAAGTTTCTTTATTCATTTATACGGCTCAATTTGTGAAGCACATGGGGGTTCAAAGTGCTCACTATGCATCTAGATATATTCCCTGGGGGGTCTAGCTTCCAAAATGGGGTCACTTGTGGGGAAGCTCTAATGTTTAGGCACACAGGGGCTCTCCAAACACTACATGGTATCTGCTAACAATTCCAATTATGAGCGGACACCATGTCGCATATGGAGAGCCCCTGTGTGCCTAAACATTAGAGGTCCACCACAAGTGACCCCATTTTGGAAACTACACCCCCAGGGAACATATCTAGATGCATAGTGAGCAATTTGAACCCCCAGGTGCTTCACAAATTAATGCATAAAAATGAAAAAAGAAAATTTTTGTGGAATAAAAAGTACTTTTTAATTTTTACGGATCAATTTGTGAAGCACCTGGGGGTTCAAAGTGCTCACTATGCATCTAGATACGTTCCCTGGGGGGTCTAGTTTCCAAAATGGGGTCACTTGTGGGTGAGCTCCAATGTTTAGGCACACAGGGGCTCTCCAAACGTGACATGGTGTCCGCTAACAATTTGAATGGAAATCAGCTCAGATTGTTAGCTGACATCATGTTGCGTTTGGTGAGCCCCTGTGTGCCTAAACATTGGAGCTCCCCTACAAGTCACCCCATTTTGGAAACTAGTCCCCCTAGGGAACTTATCTAGATGGGTAGTGAGCATTTTGAACCCCCAGGTGCTTTACAAATTGATCTGAGAAAATGAAAAAGTACTTTTTTTTCACAAAAAATTTCTTTTAGCCTAAATTTTTTCATTTTCACATGGGCAACAGGATAAAATTCATCCTAAAATTTGTTGGGCAATTTCTCCTGAGTACATCGATACCTTATATGCGGTCATAAACCACTGTTTGGGCGTACGACAGGGCTCAGAAGGGAAGGAGCGCCATTTCACTTTTTGAATGTAAAATTAGTTCCAAAATTCAAATTGCGCTCCTTCCCTTCTGAGCCTTGCCGTGTACCCAAACAGTGGTTTATGACCACATATGAGGTATCGATATACTTAGAAGAAATTGCCCAACACATTTTAGGATCCATTTTTTCCTGTTGCCCATGTGAAAATGAAAGAATTGAGGCTAAAAGAACATTTTTGATAAAAAAAAATAAAATATCCATTTTTTGTTTCCACTTTGCTTTAGTTCCTGTGAAGCACCTGAAGGGTTAATAATCTTCTTGAATGTAGTTTTGAGTAGCTTGAGGGGTGCAGTTTTTGGAATGGTGTCATTTTGGGTGTTTTCTGTCATGTACACCCCTCAAAGAGACTTCAAATGTGATGTGGTCACTAAAAATAATGGTTTTGTAAATTTTGGTTGAGAAATGAAAAATTGCTCATAAACTTTGAACCCTTATAACTTACTAACAAAAAAATTTTTTTTTCCAAAATTGTGCTGATGTGAAGTAGACATGTGGGAAATGTTATTTAATAACTATTTTGCGTCACATAACTCTCTGGTTTAGCAGAAAAAAAATTCAAAATTTGAAAATTGCGAAATTTTCAAAATTTTTGCCATATTTTTGATTTTTTCACAAATAAGCGCAAAAATTATTGACCTAAATTTAATACTAGCATGAAGCCTAATATGTCACAAAAAACAATCTCAAAATCGCTAGGATCGGTTGAAGCGTTCCAGAGTTATAACCTCATAAAGGGACACTGGTCAGAACTGCAAAAAATGCCAAGGTCTTTAGGGTCAAAATAGGCTGGGTCTTGAAGGGGTTAAAAGTGGACCAACTATATCAAACAGTAGAACTATCAACTATTACTTATTGCAACACCCCCAAATATAGGGGGTGGAGACATTCGTTAGAGTATAGAATATGACCCCAGTTTCTATCAACCACTACAATGCTGGATAGCTCTCAACCGATTGCCCCTGCTCTTCAAGACGGAATACAGTTCCTAAATGAGACAGGAGGAACCCCCTCCGAACCAATACTCCCCCCAGCCCTTCGAACCCAGCTCTGTTCTCTTTTCTCTCCTCCTGTCCCTACCTATCTCTCTTCTATAAACTCTATCCTGATGTTTCACCTTCTCTTAAAAGTTTATAAGGTTTCATTGGTTTGGTATTTTATACAACTTGTTGTATCCCAATTTTGAATACAAAGTCACATTAACCTTGTTAGATATCAGGAATAGAGACTGCATCTCTGAATACAATATGTCAATCTTTTTAATCAAGATGTTGTAGCCCAGTCTACATAAATAAATATCCTGACAGACGACCGTTTGTCTGCCGTCCATGCTGTTGCCTGTATTACTATTGACAGGGGGCTGTTTACTTTTTTGAATTATGTTTTTTTTTCAATAATAAGAGCATTAAAAAAAAAAAAAAAGCAAAGAGAACAATAGCATTGCAAACCAATGGGGGGAAGGGTTGCAGAAAAGAGGGTGTGATCTCATAATCTAAACAAGAAAAAATGCCGGAGTCAATCCTATAGAGTGTACAGGTGCAACGCTGAACACGATACATTGTAACAAACAAACAGCGTAACTCTGGGATACTAAGACATATAATTAAATATAGAACAATATTATAGCTAACGAGAAATGAAAAAATGAGGCACTAAGCTTATAAATATGACCATATTGATAAACGCCCAGTAGCCACTCTGAGGTGTGTCTCGTATAGTGGGTCGCTATGTATAGTCACAGCCTATATCTGGATAAAACCCCTTATTTTATGGGCAAGTAGGTACCTCCTAACAGAGAACAATAGCATTGCAGGCCAATGGGGCAAAGGTGCATTACAAAGGATACGATCCCTTAATCTAAACAAGAAAAAAATCTGTGGCACTCACTCCTATAGTGTGCACAGGTGCAATGCCGAACACAATACATTGTAACAAAAAAACTGTGGCACTGTAGAATACTAAGACATAAAACTGAATATACAACACTATTATAGCTATGGAGAAATGAAAAAAATCAGACACTTAGCTTATAAATATGGCCATATCAAAAATCGCCCAGAAAGAAAATTACATCTTGTATGGTGGGTCCCTATGCATATTTACAGCCTCTATCTGAATTAGAAAACTCTGATTTAATGAGCGAGTAGTGACCTGCTAACAGAGAACAATAGCTTTGCAGGCCAATGGGGGGGGAAGGATGCACAAGCTGAATATTATAGCTAAAGAGAAATGAAAAAATGATCCACTTAAATTTTAAATATGGCCATATGGGTAACCACACAGTAGCCAGGTTGGGGTGTGTCTCATGTTCGGGTCCTACAATTAATCAAAGCTATCTTTATAAAAAAAAAAAAACAATTTTATGGGCGGGTAACAACCTGCTAACAGAGAAAAATAGCATTCCAGGCCAATGGAGGGAAGGGTGCACAAGCTGAATATATGGATGTGAATATCTGGAGCTGAATGTATGGGCTGATGTATGTGGCTGAATGTGTGGAGCTAAATGTATGATGCTGAATGTTTGGGGCTGAATGATTGGAGCTGAATCAATGCAGCTGGCAGAGAATTACTTGTTATTTTACTCACTGCTCACAGTGCAGAGCCCTGTAGTTGTGATGAATTTGTCATCTGGCTGCCTTTGCTCTGCATCTCTTACCACAGACAAGATGCAGGAAGGGAGGCAAGGAGTTATAGCCATCATCATAACTGCTTTGGAAAGGGCTACTACTAGGAATTTTAGGGCCCCTGACTGTAAAAACTTTGGGCCCCCCCAAGATTCCACCCAAGCTCCAGCCTCACTCAAGCTCTGCCCCACCCCTCGAACCCTCCATGGTTTCACCACCCACTATTGGAAAAACTTCACTTCTGCGCCACGTCATCACCAATCACACGTTAACAGTTCCCATCAAACACCAGGTCACATGCAAACACAGCCATCAGATTTTGTTTGGCCAAAATATTTTTTTAAGCCTGCCACCATGACACGGTAGACTCTTTTGGCATGGCCCTACTCTACTCTAACTTCTTTTTTCTTTTTTCACATCAACCCTTTTTTGTTTTTTAAATAACTATTTTTTTTATATTTTTGTTTATATTTATTTAAGGGAATGTGTCACATCCAATTTTTAAACTGATTGAAACCAGATTATGATGATATTTTGTAAAGTATGTATTACTTTTTTCTAATGAGCTCTACTGTCCTGTGCTGCACATATACTCAGGCAGAATTGGGCTGCAGTCCCCCTGTTGCCTGGGTAATATGCTGTGGCATTGGGACACACTTTGGCATTGGGACGCAATTTTTTTTTTATTTTGTTCAACTTTTTGGGAAAAATTTGGCATGGGCTCCCGCAGCATTTTCAAGTCCCAGCTAAAGGTAACCCAAGCAGCTACTGGCTGCTAACCCTTAGCTTGCTGGGCTACCTTTGCTGGCAATGGTAAATGCAGTGGGAACATTTTTTTTACATTATTTAAATAAATAATGTAAAAAGAATTTGTGGACTTCCGCCACATTTTCCATTGCCAATAAAGGTAGCCCAGGCAGCTGAGGGCTGGAATCCTCAGCATGGTAAAGCCCAAGCATTCTGGGCCCCCACGCAAAGAACCACAGCCAGCAGCCGCCCCAGAATTGGTGTCTCAATGAAAGACGCCAAAGCTGGGGGCTACCCCGCTCTTCCAGCTGCCCTGTGCGGTGTCAGACTGGGTAATTATGGGGTTTATGACAGCTTTCTTTTCAAGCTGTCACCAAGCCCCTTTTGCTAATGTCAACTGTCAATATGATAGCCGGCCATTAGCAATAGTGAAAGAATTTGTAAAAAGACACTGAAACAAGAAAACAATCTTTTATTAGAAATAAAGAAGTTTCAGACTCCTTGTTCTCCATTTTATTAGCTCCCTCCAAGGATCCCCTTGCACATTCTGACTGCATAGCCCAGTGTAGTTTCCATCTGCTGAACAGCCGCTGGGGACCCAAGCAGCAACAGCACATCAGCTGATTGGGGCTGTCGGCAATCAGCTATTCGGGGCTCCAGGTGACATGATGATCCGCTGGGAGCCCCAAACAGCTGATTGCCGACGTGTTTGAGGCTCCAGGTCACATGATCATCCCCCGGGGCCCCGATCAGCTGATGGCTGCTCCGGTCACATGATCAGGGCTTCAACCAGGTCACATAATGATCCGCCGGCGTCGGGAGCCCCAAACAGCTGATTGCCAATGTGTTTTGGGCCCACTGTGCACAGACACAGACGGCTCACACAGTACTGCTGGCTGCCGCTGCTGCTGTCTAAAAGCAAAGCAGAGTTAGTGTGTGCTGGCCGAGGGGAGCAGTTCTCCCTGTTTCTTGCTGCAAATGGCCATGCCCCCTGCAGTCACAGCCGGGCCCCCTGCCCCTGATCCAATAGCCACGCCCCCTGCTGTCAGGCCTGGGGCTCCTGACTCCAGGCCAAGCAGTACCCCCTGGTGGCACCCCCTGCTGTGCCAGATAAAAAGGGGAGTGACTCCCATCCTGTTGATGTGCAGGTTGAGAACTCTGTAAAGGTACCTCAAATGCTCCCAGCACATAGAACCTTATAGCATTAGATCTTTCTCTGGTTTGCTGATGTGTGCAGAGGGATCTTCCTGCTTATCATATATGGCCATTTCTTTAAGAGATGAAATTGCGCATGCTCGGAATAAAGAAATGATTAGCTGGACGGACAGAACAGCCAGTAATACCATCATCTTTTAACATTTTTAATACATTTAAATTATAAAACTATTATTAGCAAACAATCTGGACTATTAAACAGTATGTTGTATCAAGGCAAAATCCTTAAATATCATGGACCACTATATCGACAACACACATCTTACAAAAAAAAATGGTAATAAACCTCACAAATGTAGGAGTGATATCAAAAAACTTTATTGAATAAAACCATATTATTGGACTAAATAAAGGACATAGAGGTAAAATGATCACATAAGCAAGAAGAGAGGGTATATAGTAAATACGTAAATATTTTAGCACAGTTAATATGGATGGGTAATGCAAAAATGATAGAAATATACAGTTAGGTCCAATTGTATTTATACAATTATTCTGACAAGTGTACTCTTTTTTTTGCACAATGTACTAAACTGTTGATTTGGTCATTCCTAATGCCTCCTGTGTCTCTTTGATAGATTTCTTCTTTTTCTTCCAGCCTAATGAAGGTCATTATTTTTCTTGGATTGAGAGATCCTTTTACAGCATGTTGTGAGTTCAAAGCAACAGCTTCTACAAGCAAATGGCAAAACTAAAATCAGGCTTTTACCTGCTTAAGAATACCAAGAATAAAAAAATCTAAAAGGTTGTTCATATCCCTAAAGTAAGCAAATAAGTAAACAGTAAAATGGCATGTAAATTACATGGGGTACACTTGGGGTACATATGGGGTACTATGTTGATTAAAAAAAAGCATAAAAGACATACCACCTTAACAAGATGTATCTAGTTGAGATGGTCTTGGCCAGTCTCTAATATTAAAATCTTACCTTATGTCACCCCAAGTTAAGCAGCCTTTACACACACAGATAACAGTGCAGAGATTGTTCGCAGATCTCTGGTTGCAGTGAAATCATGGACACATTGTTACATTTGTACACAGCCACAAAATGGAACAATGTGTCCATGATTTCACTGCAACCAGTGATCTGCTAACAATCACTGCACAATTATCTGTGTGTGTAACTGGGCCTTTAGTGTGAATAAAGACTAAAGAGAGACTAAAAATAATACTACAAATACCAAAAAAAATGAACGGCACTCCTAATGTGTGTGAACAAGGTGCTAGCAAAGAAAAAATGATGTAACTATTAAAGGTTATTCCACTGAACACTGGCACACTAAAGGCCACATTGCACATACAGATATCTGTGTCCAACTTCTGAACAGATCTCTGGTTGCAGTGAAATCATGGACACATTGTTCCATTTTGTGGCTGTGTACAATGGAACAATGTGTCCATGATTTCACTGCAACCAGAGATCTCTTCAGAAGTTGGTCACAGATATCTGTGTGTGTAAAGTGGCCTTAAGAATAGTGAGTATTTATCAGGCTCATCTGCATTGACCAATAAATTTGCTAAGCGTCTCTTTTATTCTTAGTGTTTCAGTGTGCAGTGGAATTACCTTTTATATACTGTATAAATATGTTTAGTAGTATGTGCCTTTATCACCTAATAAAGGCGATAATCGCCAAAACACGTTGCAAAGCCATATGCTTAATAAAGAAGATTGCTGAATAAACATTTACCCTGGCTTGCTGTCATCTTAAGCCCAGTGAAAACCACATTGTTTTTGCTTCTTCCATTGTGAATTTATCAGAGATTCCTGAGCACCATGCCTACACATGTCACTGACCCAACTAAATTCTTCTTCCTATAGTATTCTGTGAAGCTAATATTTGTGCCATTTGTGCTAACTTTGTGTGAATGTGGTAGATCATGAAATTCATTGGAGCAGTTGCTTGAGGTATGTTGCCATCCCTGCTCACTAGGCCTATACATGTGACTAACCCAAATAACTAATTATTTTTGTAGAAGTCCGTGAAGTTGATACTTGTGCCACCTGAGTGTGGCAAGCATAAAATGTATTGGAATGGTTGCATGAGATATGAGTGCCCTCTACTCACTAGGCCTATACATATCACTTACCCACTAATTCTACCAGCTGTAGTCCGTGAAGCTAATACTTATCTCACCTGAGTGCAGCAGAGCATAACATTTTTGCAGCTTTTGTATGATGTATGAGGGCATCCAGCCCAACAGTCCTACAAATGTCACTCATCCACCTGTCTCTGATCAATGTTTAACCTTGAAATGCTAGGTCATGCATGCAGGCTTCGCCATTGTACATTTTTTTTGTCTCAGTCAATTGATGCCACTTTCATGGTACCTGCCATTAATTCTTTGTACATGTAGAGATTCTTCTTGGGGTGTCTTTGTTGTCATGAAATAACAAGGTTCTGTTAGCACCATGCCTACACATGCCACTCATCTTCTTGTTCCTGATCAATGTTGAAGCTTGAAATACTGGGCTAGATTTTGTCCCATTCATTCTTAATGCACAATGATAAAAAAAATAAGTCTGGGGAATAGATAGCACTTTTCCTGGTGTCTGCCCCTATATTGAGCTGTTTTGCAGCTTTCAGGCCCCTTTGAAGCTGTTTTCAGTACCTTTCATTTTGCCTCCCATTGATTTTAATGGGATTCAGACGTTCGACAAACAGTTTGGCGTATAGTTTGGCAAACATGTCCATTCAGTGTACCAAACCCGAATGTCAAAAGATTTGCTTATCTCTACTGCCAACTAGCTACAGTGACTTCTCTGATAATATAACCCAAAACTTGTGGGGCTATGAAAGTCCCCATTCCAGTATATGTGTTAAAGGGTAAAGGCCATGGCTAGGATGTGAAAGTTGGAGTAGCTAGTGGTAAGATGATATGTTTAAAGAGGACCTGGCACCAGCCTGCTGCATGTCAAAGTAAATGCAGCACTGAATGCAGCATGAATGCTGCATTCAGGGAAGGGGTTCCCCATGGCTCTTGACCTTGGGAAATACACTTTATAAAGCTTACAGATAAGTAGTCTAATGGGTGGGATCTTATTACCAGGTCTTCACCGTTGGCACAGTCCTCCCTCCTCCTCCGTGTATATTCAGCCCCTTTTATGTGAATACCATCGCCTCCTGTTCTGCCCTCCTCTTCTCCTGCTCTGTCAATCACGCTGCCGCACTGAGCGGCATTGCGTGATGTCAGCAGCAGAGCCCACCCTGCTTTATGCTTTATTCAAACAGCAGGGCTGGAATCTGACACCCGTAGATAATGGGTGGAGTGATAGACAGGGATGAGGGAGGAGATGTAGGGAGTTTCTGCCTTGTGGGTGAGAACAAGCAATTTGAAATGGATCCTGTAGTGTACGGGCAGCCAGTGTAGTGACTGGCACAGAGCGGAGGCATCTGAGTAATGATTGGACAAATGGGTGATTCTGGCTGCTGCATTAAGGATGGACTGGAGAGAGAAAAGTTTAGAGAAAGGGAGGCTGATTAGTAGAGAATTGCAGTAGTCAAGGCAGGAATGGATTAGGGCCACTGTGAGAGTTTTTGATGTTTCCATGATGAGAAAGGGGCGGACTCTAGAGATGTTCTTCAGGTGCAAGCGACAAGAGCGGACGAGAGATTATGTAGATTACGTACAGGAGGTGAAGAAGAGATTAGTGTCAAACATAACACGCAGACAGTGAGCATGCAGACTAGCCGCACACTGAGATAGAGATGTCAGATTTAGAGAGGTTAATGGGGGGCGGGAGCAGAAGTGTTTCAGTTTTGGAAAGGTTGAGTTTCAAATAGAGAGAAGACATGATATTGGAAACTGCAGCTAGACAGTGTTAAAGACGATACCATGCCATGTTTGATCATGTCTATTCTGACTAACTAGCTGTAATTATTTGTTCAATGAAAATGAGCATAACTGAGCACATTCTTGCCTTTGTCCTTGTATTCTAGATAAGACCACCAAGCCATATGTAAGCCAGAGTGTACCCTTGTTATCTTCTGTAACTCTCTTAAAGGTCACTAATTAATCATCTCAAAACTGTCTATAATGCATATTCATCATATTTGTCATTGTATGATGTAACCTATTTTTTTCTAAACATCTGTAACGTATATAAGCTGATACAAACAATAAACGAGAGCCATTCATTTGAAGACCGATTCTGTGTCATCAATTGAGTTATAGCCATTACCAGGTATACCTGTGTAGAGCTCTTTATCAAATCAGTCTACTCTGGTTAGATGTATTTTATTGCATCTCTGACAAATGGAGGCCCCAGCGAGATGATTATCTGTTATTTATATTTTTCCCCTTTTTATATTCACCTTGGACTGGACACAAAAATCTACCCGTCTCCTGCCGAACATCATACAGAATTCCGGTAAGTTTGAGCCATTGTCTCAAGGTATTGACTTCTCCAGGAGGGGGCAGCAAGAGCCAGTCTTTGGGGAATTAGAAATAGGAAACTCAGATAGACTGATTTGATTATTTGTTATTTGTTGTCTTGTCTTGTCATACTTCACAGTATTGTTGTATTTGTCTGTATACTTTAATTGTTAATTGTACAAAACTACTCTCTTCTAAAACTGCTTATATAATCTTTGCATCATTGCCGTGCTTTCATTAACTTTCTAACACTCTATTTACGGTACTACTTTGTGTTTAAGTGTTGTTTACTAAAACTAAAAAAGACACAAAGAGATGAAGTTTCTGAAGGACATGTTCTTTAAAGGGTTAAGAGAGGAACCCAGTGCAGAAATATCAAAGTCACGTGTAGAATATTTGTATTACCCTCTTGATCAGTCATTGCCAATTATAAGGTCCATGCATGATCAAATGATAAGGACAAAATAAAAGAAAGAAAAGAAAACAACTTCGGTGATGGTTAATATACATCCTGGAGCATTTGACAATGCCATACAGAAATCATTAGAGAGACTTAGGGTCAACCAGACAAAGCCACATGGCTACACTTTAAGAGATTGTGAACGGAAAGGACTGTGTTTTGCGTGTGGTTGGAGAGGACACTTGAGAAGACATTGTCCAGAAGGGAAAAAGTCAGGACAACCAAAATTTGCTGCACCTGATCAGTGTCACGCTGGCCCCCCCCTCCCTTTTTCGCCTCCCTCCCTCCTTCTCTTCATATAGAAGCAGCTCGGGGATTGTCTTATGTCTTGGTTTAATTGTGTTTGTAGCTTGGTGTTGTATTAGGATAACTCTGACCCATTGATTTCATTATTAACCATACTGCCATCCTTGTTAGACTTACTGTATTTAAGTCAAAGTCCAGATTCACAAGTTTACAAACAGAACTCCTAACTGGAATATATGTGAGTATATAGAAAACAGACAAAATATATTAATTTACATTGTACTAGAATCACTGCTTTTGTTTTTCCTTTGAAAAGATTGTTTATAATAGAGCGGAGTCAATGGAATTTCAGGAATGTTTGTGTGAAATTTTAATCACAGTAGCAGGGAAAGGAGGGGGGAATTGGGCTGGCAGCTACTGCTTGTTATAAGTTATTGGGTCAGACTTCTGAAATTGGATGGAGTTTAAGAATATAATGATAATTGTAATGTTTGCATTGTGATTGGGCGAACACCGGCAAACTGTCTAATAATATCATGCCCTCATGTCTTTGTTTATGTGAATTGTTTGATGTGCCACAGTGATGTTGTGTTCTTGTATAAGGTTGATTCAGAAAAAGTGTAAAGTATAGGTGCAAAAAGGTAATAATTACTGATATGCAGAGGAAGGGGTGGATTCAGGAATAGAGAGGTGTCTGCTACAGATAATTCTGATATACATGACAATTGTTTTTTTGGGATTGCATTGTATGTTTTTCCCGTAGAAAATTATTATTGTATAATTATTCATCATTGTATGTTTTATTTTTTTCTACTTGCTTAGTCAAGTGTTCCCTACAATTAGAATAATCAGGAAATTGAGTTTGCATTGACTGCAAAGGAGAGAGGTCCACCTTGGGGAAACCAGGTTGATGGCTTTTTTTTTTTTGTTGTTTGTTTTTTTGTTTTGTTTGAGGCAGGGTGAAGAAGTTCAGCTTGGGAAACCAGGTTGATGGTTTGTTTATTTTGGGTTTCTTTGTAGACAAGCTGGGAGGGTGAATTGATGATGGGATGGTCTAGCTTGGGGTGCCAGGATACTGAAGACAGGGTTAGCGACCTTTGACAGTTACTGGGGAACAGGTGCTGGTTGCTGGTTTGGATGACAAGCTAGATGAACTAGCAGAAGGTTGCTAGTTCGGAGAGAAGTAGTGGGATGATGAAGATGGGGTTAGCGACTCATGACAGCCCAGGCGCTATAGGAATTCACCAAGGCTCTTACTGGATCAAGATGGATCCCAGGATTCAGTGGGAGCAGAGAAGCAAGGCAGTTAATGACGCAGCAAAAATGTTAGGGAAAAAAAAAAAGAAAGAAGCAGGAAATGCCTAGATGGGTAAATTGGGTTGTTTTGATATGGCCTGTTGAAGGCAATTCATCCGTGTGAATGACCAGTGGATTCAGAGGCACAGATACAGGTACCAGGTGCCAGGTAAAGTCCTGGATCTGGGCTTCTGAACGCCAAAATCCCCTTATAGATTATAGATAATGGTAATAATTAATCTGCATATAAATAGACCAAAATAAAGCAGCTCCACTCTCACCTGTACCTATATACTTCTTTACTTGCACCCAGAAAATGAACAAGTACAATTGATTATGCACACCAGACAGACCAACTTGTTTACAGGTAACACTGTCTCTCTTGGGGTTTTTGTTGGAAGAGAGATGCAAAGTGGGGAAGAATAATGGCGGGTTTACACGTTGCGATATCGTAGTACGATTTTAATCAAAAGTCACGTGGTTCGATCGTTGGACCCGATATCGTTCCTGCGTTGTATGGTGTGAACGTCCAATACGATGCAGGAACGATGTCAATGCGATATCGGGGATTGAATGAGCATGCTATTCAATGCCCGATATTGAAGGGAGATTGGAGCCGGATCGTGCTGTGTAAACGCCCAACTACGATGCGGTTCGAAACGTCACCCATTCACTCCCATGTTAAGTGTGCGATCCTGGGTTGGGGGGGCGTAGACATTGCACGGACGTTGTATTCCGATATCGCAGCGTGTAAACATCCAATGCGATGCGGGAGAAACGTGCACTAAATGCGCGCTCCCGCGCCATTGAACTGCGATATCGGAACGAGATTGAAGCGTGTAAACCCACCTTCAGTTATAAGATCATAGACTGAAGTCATTTTGACTTGATTACTGCATCTCTACTCAGTCAAACACATCACAGCTGACAGAAAGAAAGCAATCACTAAAGCAAAACAACCTACCACTGAAAGAGTATTAAGCACCTTCTTAGGGCTGGTGGGTTACTGCGGGGAGTGGATTTCTTCAGCATCAAAGAAAATGCAGCCACTATATTATGTGTTGGCAGAATGCAACAAGAACAAACCCTATGAAATCGAAATGCTGAAGAATGACATTCTCTCTGCCCCAGCACTAGGAATTGCAAATTTATTAATTTAATGTTATGAATTAGAGGGATATGCCAAAGGAGTATTGACACAGAAACATTTATTACCTGATACTAATGATGACTTAACAAATTAAATTGAACACAATTGTTTTGAACTAATGTACATTTGCTAATGGCTGTGTTTCAATGTTTAAGAGACCCCAATCCATATTGCAGACTGAACTAAAGGCTTTGATAGAGGCTTGAGTTATGGTGGAGGGGCTTGGGGAGCATTTTTGTTGATAACCGTTACGCTTTTGCTATTTGTCCTGATTACGGCCCTGTATAGAAAAGCAGTTAGCTTGTGGAGTCTTCAGGGAAACCCATTAAGCTGTGGTTAATATGCAAGCTCACTCAAAGGAGCGCACCAAGGAGGCTGAAGGAAATGACCATGCTGTGAGGGCAGCTAAAACTGCAGCCCTGCTCCCTCTCCCGATAGGGATGTACACTATGTGTGTCTCTGGGAGGGTGGAAGCTGAACTCCTAGGGTGCCTGTAAGCACAGGCCTCTAAACAGAAGAAAGAAGAATGGAAACATGAAGATGCCTGAGAAGAGGATCCAATAGAAACATCACTAGGTAGCACCTGGGTTCCACTATGCTGCTGCTAAGTATATACACGGTTGTGTGGTCTGTGCATGCCATAAAGTGGGAATAGCGGTTGAGACAGAAGTGTGCGCTAAGGCTACCCTACCCATTTCAGCCACTGCAGATTGACTTTGTTCAGCTTCCAAAGGTAGGCGCCTATGAGTATGTGTTGGTCTGCATGGACCTATTCTCTGGATAGCCAGAAGCATGGCCTACTGCCAAGGCCACTGCCCAAACTGTTGCAAAGAAATTATTATACATTGTATTCTGTAGGGGTAACGCCAAACAAAAGACTGGGTTATGTCCATATGAGATACTATTTGGGGAACCATCAAAGACAGGATTGTATTTTTCTTAGCAGTTACAGACATTACACTCTGATATGACAGCATATGTAGGAGCTTTAATTATTATGGTGATAATTTTAATTATTATAATAATGATTCTATTCATCTATATGGCGCTATTAATTCCATAGCACTTTACATATATCAGTACCAACAGTTTTACAAAATGTATTGCACCAAACTCACAAATGTGTTTTCAGTTCCAATCTAGATTTATCCTCCTTGGAAGGTACACACTCCCTAAAACCTGGTGACCTGGTCACAGTCCGTGAGGAAAGCTTGCAACTAGTGATGGGCGAGTCCTAAATTACTCGGAATTGCTTGACTCTAGCGAGTCCGAGCCCGGGACTCGCTACTCGTTGCGAGTCTAGCAAGTCCAATGTTAATGAATGGGGAAGCGAGTAATAGCGAGTAATGTGCGATTTACAAATTGCAGATGTGTCTCGGAAGCTTCAGGCTCTATCTGCTAGGACTCGTTACTCTGCGAATTTCCCAGCGTTTACTCGCACAGTAACCTGCCCAATGCAAATCAATGGCAATCCTAGTTTTGTCAGAGACTCTGACAAAACTAGGATTGCCATTGACTTGCATTGGACTCGCTACTGTGCCAGTGATAGCAGGGAAACTCGCAGAGTAAGAGCTGTCTGCTCTGTGCAGCTCCAGGGTCCTAGAGCCCACCTGCTGCCTGATGTAGCAGAGCTGAGATTGTTCTCAGTCTGCTCATTCCCTGTGCATAGACATCTATATCTATGCACAGGGGATGTAGCAGAGAGGACATCGCGTTTTGGACTACGTCGGACGGAAAAGGACTTTTTTAATTAAAGATGGAGTCCCTAATGGCTTTTTTTTTTTATTTCTAATAAAAAATTTTCTCTGTGTTGTTTTTTTTTAACCCTTTATTGGAGATTCTTAGTGGCCGGGTCAAACCTGGCCTGACATTAAGAATCTCGGGCTTAATACCAGCTTGTATAACAAAGCTGGTATTAACCCCTTTATTACCCAGCGTGCCACCGCCACCAGGGCCGCTGGAAGAGCGGGGTTCAGCGCCAGAGGATGGCGCTTCAATGAACGCGCCATCTTCTGGGGCGGCTGCAGGCTGCAATTTGCAGCGGGGGTTGCCCAGAAAGCTTGGGCCTCCCTGCCCTGCGGATTCCAGCCCCCAGCTGCTTAGCTGTACCTGGCTAGACATAGAAATTGCACGGAGCCCAACGCATTTTTTTTAATTATTTCATGAAATTCATGAAATAATAAAAAAAGAGCGCTCGTCTATATTCTTGTGTCCGGCCAGGTACAAATAGGCACCTGGGGGTTGGGGGCAGCCCGTCGCTGCCTGCTGGATCCGGCGAAGCCTACGTCATTTTTTTTCTGAAAAATCAATAAAACAATCCTAAAAAAGGGACTGCATCTTTATTAACCCCTCGCCCATGGTCCAGGGGTTAATAAAGATGCAGTCCCTTTTATTTACATTGTTTTATGGATTTGTCAGAAAAAAATTTGACGTGGGCTTCGCCGTATTTCTGGAACCAGCCGGATCCAGCAGGCAGCGACGGGCTGCCCCCAACCCCCAGGTGCCTATTTGTACCTGGCCAGACACAAGAATATATGGGAGCCCTTTTTTTTTATTATTTCATGAAATAATAAAAAAAAAAAATGCGTGGGGCTCCGCGAAATTTCTATGTCTAGCCAGGTACAGCTAAGCAGCTGGGGGCTGGAATCCGCAGCGCAGGGAGGCCCAAGCTTTCTGGGCACCCCCCGCTGCAAATTGCAGCCTGCAGCCGCCCCAGAAGATGGCGCGTTCATTGAAGCACCATCCTCTAGCGCTGAACCCCGCTCTTCCAGCAGCCCTGGTGGCGGTGGCACGCTGGGTAATAAAGGGGTTAATACCACCTTTGTTATACAAGCTGGTATTAAGCCCGGGATTCTTAATGTCAGGCCAGGTTTGACCCGGCCACTAAGAATCTCCAATAAAGGGTTAAAAAAAACACCACACAGAGAAAATTTTTTATTAGAAATAAAAAAAAAAGCCATTAGGGACTCCATCTTTAATTAAAAAAATCCTCTTCCGTCCGACGTAGTCCAAAACGCGATGTCCTCTCTGCTACATCCCCTGTGCATAGATATAGATGTCTATGCACAGGGCATGAGCAGACTGAGAACAATCTCAGCTCTGCTACATCAGGCAGCAGGTGGGCTCTAGGACCCTGGAGCTGCACAGAGCAGACAGCTCTTACTCTGCGAGTTTCCCTGCTATCACTGGCACAGTAGCGAGTCCACTGCAAGACAATGGCAATCCTAGTTTTGTCAGAGTCTCTGACAAAACTGGGATTGCCATTGATTTGCATTGGACTCGTTACTGTGCGAGTAAACGCTGGGAAACTCGCAGAGTACCGAGTCCTGCGAGTCCTTTACTACTCTCAGAGTAACGAGTCCTAGCGAGTAGATTCGCCCATCCCTACTTGCAACCCAGATTTGAAGGTCCATAACTATCTGGATCCATGCATCCCACTGCAAGAAGGTTCACAGAGACTAAAGAGATAACCTTAGGGGAGTATTGTTCATTACTCTTGTTTTTCTTCAATACTTTCCATTCCAGAACAGCAGAAGGTGAACTTAAGTAGTGGGAAAGAGGAGGGTTGCAGCAGAAAAAGGTAGCCAAGCAGGGAAGCTCACAATGGGACGAGAATCCACCACAACAATAGGCGGGAAGCAAATGAAGGTTGATTTAGGAAAGTCGATAGAAGGTTCGAGTTGGGTTTTGAAAAATAATGGGAACTGATTACGAGCTGATCAGTTCACTTGGCAGGCGTTGATAGAGGAGTGGGGAAGGATAAAAAAAGTATGTGAAAAGGTGTGAAGGTAACATATGAAAGAGACAGGAAAGCGTTGTTGGATCTTACAGGTTTGTTATTCTCCAGGTTGAATAATCTCTTTAAGGGTGTAGGTCAGTGATGGGCAACCTTTTGAGCTTGGTGTGTCAAAATTCGCCAAAAAAGCGAGCATAACTCGCGAGGTGTGTCACTTTGAGAAAAAAAACCCTAATTTTACGATATTTATAGTTTAAATAACAAATATGTATAATTCTTTAACTTACCTGCTTAGTGACTTCTTTGTTAATCTGTCAGTTGGTTTCTTTTGTTGGTCTTGCTGTTATTTAACTTGTGTGGGGTGTCATGAAGTAAGTCAGATAAGTGAGGGGGAGGGGGAATTCTTCCAGTGATGGCGAACCTGTGGCAGTCCAGCAACAGCAACAGCTGGACTGCCACAGGTTCGCCATCACTGATTTAGTGACTTTTTTGTTGCTGAATTTCATTGGCTAAATCTTCAATTGAAGGTTGGTATTTTGTACACTTCAAGGCCAAGCAAGCGCTACTAAGGTTATCTGTCAAAATGTCTATTTATATTCCACGTTCTGCTTACTACCGTTTCACTACATAGAACGCAAAATGATCTGCCATTTTTTTCTATAATGCCATACATCTCAGTCCATGTCTCCTGAAAGGGTCGGCTACTGCTACTACTACCACTTCCTTTACTTAACCTTGTTTTTTTTGGCTTCTCCATCAGAGGGGCAGTGACAGAAGATTTATAGATAGCCCTGCAGGCAATTAGGGGTTAACTGTCTTTTAGGAAAGGGCAGAGTTAATAAGCAGAAATAGGGATTAATAGGGTGAAATGGAGTCTGTACGCTGCAAGATGGCGTTCCTTATGTAAATTAATGGCGGGAAACGGCACCCATAGCACAGGCCTCTTCCAGCCTCCCCCTCACTTATCTCAGTAATGGCCAATCACACATTCATGACACCCAGCCCAGATTCTGCCCAGAACCTTTCACTGGACTCGAGGATGGTTGTAATCACTGGACCTCCAGACAGCGATCACAGGGCCTCAGATATGCGTCCCCCACAGCGTTCCGCTGCTCCCTGCTGCGCCAGCCAGAAGTTCCGCCGCCCTACCGGAAGTCCCAGGACTAGACGCTCTGTGCCGGAGCTCTGCTGTTCTGGCTACAGACCTCCAGCACATTTTTTTTTCCTCATCTGTAGTTAGTGATGGGCGAGTCCTAACTCGGAATCGCTTGACTCTAGTCTAGCGAGTCCGACCCCGGGACTCGCTACTCGTTGCTAGTCTAGCGAGTCCAATGTTAATGAATGGGGAAGCGAGTAATAGCGAGTAATGTGTCATTTACAAATCGCAGATGTCTCGGAAAGCGCTCGCATTGCTGTTTTGGAAACCCGACTCGCAACAGTTTTTTGCTGCTGTGTCCGTGTTTTTTATCCAAATAGCGAGTCTAGTTTCTCCGGCGGCCGCGTGTCACTGAAAATGGCTACGCGTGTCAGTGCTGACACGCGTGTCATAGGTTCGCCATCACTGCCCTAGTGAGATGGTGAACTGGTGAAATCTGTGTGGGCTTATATGTCTAAGAATGTAATTAAAAACAGGTGTGTCATAGGTTCGCCATCACTGCCCTATACAATAGTATTACAATGTCTATGCACAGGGAATGAGCAGACTGAGAACAATCTCAGCACTGCTACATCATCTCTGTGAGCAGATGGGCTCTAGGACCCTGGAGCTGCACAGAGAAGACAGCTGGACTCGGCTAGCAAAGTTTCCCTGCTATCACTGGCACAGTAGCCGAGTCTAATGCAAGACAATGGCAATCCTAGTTTTGTCAGCGTTTGCCATTGATTTGCATTGGACTCGTGCGAGTAAACGCTGGGAAACTCGCAGAGTACCGAGTCCTGCGAGTCCCTTACTACTCGCCGAGTAACGAGTCCTAGCGAGTAGATTCGCCCATCCCTAGTTGAGAGCCATGTTGTTAAAGCATCATGAGATCAGCCTTAGAAAACTTAAAGTGAGGTACTATGAAGCAGGAGATAGGGCTGGGAAACTACTTGCGCGAAAGCTAAAAAAGAGGGCGGCCAGAACCATGATCACTGAGATGAAGGAAGGTGGAGGTAGAACGGTAAGAGACCCGGCTAAGATAGTGGAGGTTTTTGCGTCCTACTATGAGGCCTTATATAACTTGAGACATGACAGCGACACCCCCCAACCCACCGAGGAGGGGATTAGGGCTTTTTTGGAGCGGCTTAACCTCCCGAAGGTCCCTCTGGAGCTGTTGGAAGAGCTAAATTGCCCCATAACCTTGGGAGAGGTGAAGAGGGTAATTGGCGGGCTGAAAACCAACTCGGCTCCTGGCCCGGATGGTTTTGTAGGAGAGTATTATAGGATGTTCAAAGAGGAGTTGGCCCCGTATCTTCTCAGGGTATTTCAACTCTGGCAGGCCAAGGGCCAAATTCCGGCCTCTACGCTTGAAGCCACGGTAACGACAATCCCTAAGCCCGGGAAGGGGCGGGACCGCCCCGAGAATTACAGGCCGATATCTTTGCTTAATGTCGACCTTAAGATCTTCTCCAAGCTCCTGGGTGACCGTTTGAGATCAGTGGTCCCCTTAGTGGTGGACCCTGATCAGGTGGGATTCGTGCAGAAGAGGCAAGCTCGGTACGGGACTAGGAGGATGCTGAACCTGATAGAGGTGGCGGAGAGGAGGGGGTGCCCCAGTTTGTTCTTGTCCCTGTACGCCGAGAAAGCGTTTGATAGGGTACACTGGGGATACCTCAGGGGAGTCCTCGCCGCCTTTGGATTTTCAGGCCCTATCGTTTCAGCTATCCTCAGCCTATATTCTAACCCGTGTGCTAGAGTGTTTTCGGCGGGCTATCTTTCGAGATCCTTTCCGATAACGAACGGCACTCGGCAGGGATGTCCTCTATCCCCACTAGTATTCGCTCTGGTAATGGAGCCCTTAGCGGCCTGCCTGAGAGCTGACCCCGAGGTTCAGGGCATACTGGTGGGGGAGAGGAAACATGTAGTGGGCCTCTACGCCGATGACGTAAATAATAGCCATGACTGAACCATTCTCTTCCCTCCTCAGAGTAGTGGAAACGCTTGACCTCTTCTCGCGAATCTCATACTACAAAGTGAATGGCTCCAAATTCATGATCCTCCCGGTTGGGTTGTTGGGGGAGGGTAGTGGCTCGGCTGGGGAGCCTCTTTCCCTTTAAATGGTGCCCGACTGGGGTCCCCTATTTGGGAATCCTGCTCTGCCCGATGAAGGTGATGGCTGCTCGAAACATCGACCTCCTCCTGTCTGCGCTGAGTGCCGCCCTGGGGGATTTCCCGTTAACCTCTTTGTCATGGATTGCGAGGGTACAAACAGTACAGATGATGTGGCAACCGAAGATATTGTACCTCTTCCGGTGCTTGCCGCTCATGTACTCACGCGGCCAGTTAGCGCGCTTACAGTCCATGATAAACAAATGTTTATGGGCAGGGAAACCCACTAGAGTAAGGGGTAAAATTATGTACCACAGGATTACCAGAGGAGGTATGGGGGTGCCGAACGTAGAAGCATATCACAAGGCAGTGATTTTGGAAGCGACAAGATCCTGGTGGAGGGGTGAGGGACCGCCCGGTTGGCTGCAGATCGAGGAGGTCGAGGCACGGGGGGGCTCACTTAGATCCCTCCTGGCAGCCGAATCCCTCGGGAGAGTGCGGAGAGAGGAACTGCTGGGAACGGCCCGGGCAATGCTGACGGTGTAGGGATCGTTGGCGATAGAGGGAACCTGCTTATCGGCAGAGGTCATCCATCTGGATGCACTCCGTTGGCATATCCCCTCGCTAAACCTCTCCGCTTGGAGGGAAGCGGGCCCAACTGTACTGAGAGATCTCGTAACTCGGGGGAGAGTTCTTTCTCTAGGGGAATTCCTCTCCAAATACCCTTCGCTGTCCGGTTCCTTCCTGCAGTTCCTCCAGATTTCTCACTTTCTCCGCTCCATATTAGGACCTAGCGTCCTGGGCCTTCCGGGGGCCCCCTCGGCCCTGCGGAGATCAGTACTAGCAGGAAGGGAACCTCCTAGAGGTCTGTCCCTGCTGTACACCGAACTTTTGGAACGGGACTCCCCTCCGAAATTGGGTTACATGGAAAAATGGGAGAGGGATTTGGACTTCCAGGCGGACACTGATGATTGGGAAGACGCAATTCACTGCGTCTTGGCAGCATCTAAGTGCATCAACCACCTGGAACTTTTAAAGAAAATCCACTTGCGTTGGCATACTCCCCCAGCCAAGCTTGCCAAATTTGGAAGAGGTGCTTCAGCTCAGTGTTGGAGGCAATGTGGACAGAGGGGTGATTTGGCTCACATGTGGTGGTCTTGCCCCAGATTGTCTCCTTTTTGGCATCTGGTGGCACGGCTGCTGGTGTCCCTTACGGACTCTGAGATCCCCCTCTCTCCACAACTCGCCGTACTGAACATAGGAATGACGTCACACCCGCCGGCAATCCGCCACCTTGCGACATACGTATACACAGCTGCGAGGATATGTATAGCAGCAAGATGGAAAAGTGATGCTCCCCCTGTGATGCGCGAGCTGACAGACAAGATTAATACAATCTTTTGCCATGAATACTACCTTGCCATGGACAAAGGCGCTAAACGGTATGTTGCTGAAGCGTGGGCACTGTGGGCGAGGCATCCACTAGCAATGCAAATTCCCCTCTGATGGGGATTTGGGCCCAGGAATTGGGAGAGAGATGAGGGGCTGGGTTGGCTGATTCCGGTCGGTCCCCCCCTCCCCCCTGGGCACTTTCCTCTTCCCCTCCTTCATGACCCGGCTCCCCCCCGGACCCCCTAAACCTCTGGATCCTACGTTATGTCTTTGTTGGATCTTTTCTCTTTTCTGCTTTTTCTTCCATCCCTGTTTCTCTCTCATTCCTCAGATTTCTCTCTGAGGCACTCTTTGTTTCGGTTGAGGTCTAGCTCTCACAGACACAGCTACCCCCCTTTTTTACCCTGCATCTCGCCCCGCCTCACACTATATATGGGAGAATACACTGTTGTTACCAGTGCCTATTATGAAAAGACATAGCCGGCAAGGACCTCCTGCAGATCGTATACGACGACTTTAATCTACAGTCTTACAGAGACTATCTCTTTATGAGAATCAACCTACCACCGGTGGATTTGACGAACAAAACTCGGCCCGAAGAGTGTTACCGATGTACTTTTATCTTATCTTTATTCACCCTGGATTCTTTTGTGACCCATTCACTCAGTTTTTTTGTTTCAGTACTCTTTTGTCTATATGTTTGAATATTTGAAGGTTATTGTATCTCAAAACTTTAATAAAAATATAATTGGGGGAAAAAAAAGAATACCGAGTGTTTTGGTGTGTCCGAATTTACGCTACAACCCACTCCTGCCTATAGAGAGCTAAATTAATCCCTAAAAGCACTGTTTTGGGATGGATGAGATTTCCAGCCTGTACACCAGCCCCAGATGTGATGCAGGCTGGTATACTGGCACAACAGAGTTTGCTATATAACCTGCCTCCTGCCTCCTGCCTGTATACAGCTCTATTAGTCCTCAGAAAGACTGTTGTGGTAATTAGATTGTCAGCCATGCGCCTACACTAGCTGAAAGGCCACAAATCTGTCCCTCAATCAGCAGCACCTCTCCCTACACTGACTGTCTGTGGAGCAGAGTGACGAGCACAGAACGGTCAGGTCTTATAAAGACCTGATGACGCTGTGCGGCCAGCCAATCACTGTAATGCCACAACCAACATGGCTGTGGCATTACAGTGTCTGTCAGCCAATCCCTGCATGTGGGCTGGCTCTGTAAAGAGCACCAACATGCAGGGAGGTGGACCCCGAGCATAGCAAGAGTATCGCAAGATTACTCGGTACTCGCTAAGTACTCCGAGTACCGAGATATTCGTGCGAGTACACGAATGACAAGCATACTCGCTCATCCCTAGTTGTTACCTATTGCAGATGCTTTTATTCCTAAAACTGCATTTGTCCCTATTTTGGTTTATGGTACTTTTACCAATTGGCATGTATCTGACTTAGAAGGTACTCACTCAATAATTATTATTCCCTTGTTATGCCTTCTCTTTGACACCTTTCAATCTTTCCTCAGTCCTAAAGTGTAGGCCCCGATCACTGTTCTCTGTGCTGATTATCTGGCGTCTTACTTTATGGAGAAAATAGTCAACATCTGCCAGGAAATCAGCTGCAGGCTTCCAAGCGTTACTCCTACTCTTCCTCACATTTCCTCTGCACACTCTCCATATTTGACCCAGTAACAGAAGAAGAAGTCTCCAGGCTCCTCTCTTCCTCTCATCCCACAACATGCACCATGGACCCCATTCCCTCACTCTCTAAACTCTTGGAGTGCCTGGTCGGCACCTGCCTCACCCGTAACCTAACCTCTCCACTCACTCTTTTCTAGATCCATTACAGTCTGGATTTAGCCCCCTTCACTCTACAGAAACTGCCCTCATCAAAGAGACCAATGACCTTCTGACGGCAAAACGTAATGGAGAACACTCTCTGCTAATTCTTATTGACCTCTCTGCAGCTTTAGACACTGTTAACCACCATCTCCTACTCTCTATGGTGCACTCCATTGGCATAAAGGACATGGCTCTCTCCTGGTTCTCTTCCTATCTTTCTGACCATTCTTTCAGTGAATCATTTGCTGGCTCCACTTCCTCCCCTCTTCCTCTCACTATTGGGGTCCCTCAGGGTTCAGTCCTTGGCCCTTTTCTCTTCTCTGTCTACATGGCTCCGATTAGACACACCATCAGCAGATTTGGCCACCTACATATACGGTGACGCCAGTCTTAATATATATTTTACATATTGTCTTTTTGACTGAGCTCCCATTATGCATAATTTTTCCCCTTTCCTCTTTTCTTAGTCTGGTAACCACTCTTGGACTCCAGTGTGAGGTCCTGGCACACACCTGTTTTTAATTACATTCTTAGACATATAAGCCCACACAGATTTCACCAGTTCACCATCTCACTAGGGCAGTGATGGCGAACCTATGACACGCGTGTCAGCACTGACACGCGTAGCCATTTTCAGTGACACGCGGCCGCCGGAGAAACTAGACTCGCTATTTGGATAAAAACCACAGACACGGACACAGCAGCAAAAAACTGTTGCGAGTCGGGTTTCCAAAACAGCAATGCGAGCGCTTTCCGAGACATCTGCGATTTGTAAATGACACATTACTCGCTATTACTCGCTTCCCCATTCATTAACATTGGACTCGCTAGACTAGCAACGAGTAGCGAGTCCCGGGGTCGGACTCGCTAGACTAGAGTCAAGCGATTCCGAGTTAGGACTCGCCCATCACTAACTACAGATGAGGAAAAAAAAATGTGCTGGAGGTCTGTAGCCAGAACAGCAGAGCTCCGGCACAGAGCGTCTAGTCCTGGGACTTCCGGTAGGGCGGCGGAACTTCTGGCTGGCGCAGCAGGGAGCAGCGGAACGCTGTGGGGGACGCATATCTGAGGCCCTGTGATCGCTGTCTGGAGGTCCAGTGATTACAACCATCCTCGAGTCCAGTGAAAGGTTCTGGGCAGAATCTGGGCTGGGTGTCATGAATGTGTGATTGGCCATTACTGAGATAAGTGAGGGGGAGGCTGGAAGAGGCCTGTGCTATGGGTGCCGTTTCCCGCCATTAATTTACATAAGGAACGCCATCTTGCAGCGTACAGACTCCATTTCACCCTATTAATCCCTATTTCTGCTTATTAACTCTGCCCTTTCCTAAAAGACAGTTAACCCCTAATTGCCTGCAGGGCTATCTATAAATCTTCTGTCACTGCCCCTCTGATGGAGAAGCCAAAAAAAACAAGGTTAAGTAAAGGAAGTGGTAGTAGTAGCAGTAGCCGACCCTTTCAGGAGACATGGACTGAGATGTATGGCATTATAGAAAAAAATGGCAGATCATTTTGCGTTCTATGTAGTGAAACGGTAGTAAGCAGAACGTGGAATATAAATAGACATTTTGACAGATAACCTTAGTAGCGCTTGCTTGGCCTTGAAGTGTACAAAATACCAACCTTCAATTGAAGATTTAGCCAATGAAATTCAGCAACAAAAAAGTCACTAAATCAGTGATGGCGAACCTGTGGCAGTCCAGCTGTTGCTGTTGCTGGACTGCCACAGGTTCGCCATCACTGGAAGAATTCCCCCTCCCCCTCACTTATCTGACTTACTTCATGACACCCCACACAAGTTAAATAACAGCAAGACCAACAAAAGAAACCAACTGACAGATTAACAAAGAAGTCACTAAGCAGGTAAGTTAAAGAATTATACATATTTGTTATTTAAACTATAAATATCGTAAAATTAGGTTTTTTTTTTCTCAAAGTGACACACCTCGCGAGTTATGCTCGCTTTTTTGGCGAATTTTGACACACCAAGCTCAAAAGGTTGCCCATCACTGGTATAGGGTTTGAGGAGTCTGATCGCTTAAGGGCAATGAAGAGCAGAGACGGGTTCTTAGGTGCAAGGTATTTATATATACACAGCAAAATAATGTGAATGCAGTACACAGCCAAAGCACATAACATAACACGACCCCAATATATATATGTATCGTTGAGCACAGTCCTTTAAGGAAACAGTCCAAAAAACCAATAGTCCAAAGCAAGCAAAACCGGATGCATGCAGTCCGTAGCACGGGTCCTGGTACTGGAACGACCGGAAGATATAGTCCGTGGCAAAAGGTCCCCACACCCGGATGACCGGGTAACAAGTCCAAACAAAGTTCCAAGGAGATAAAGTAACACAAGTTCCAAAAGCACACAGTACATAGAGTAAGACCGAGTAGTTGCTTACACACTTGAATGTCCGAGCCTGAAGGTAGAAGCAGCGGCACCAGAAGCACGAGGCAGGAAGCTGTAAGGTGAACCAGGATCTCACAGAGCTCCAGAGAAGTGAGTGGAATAAGGAGAACAGGTGAGCAGGAGCAAACCAGGAACCAGTATACTCAAGCAATGAATGCTCACCTGAGCCAGGTCTTTATGTAAACGAGACAGGAAGAAGGGCAAACAAAACAATGATCTCCATGCTGACTGAGGGCAAAATGGTCAAACGGCAGGCCGGAAAACCTGGAACACTGACATTACTCCCCCCCTGCAAACGGCCTCAGGATGATCCCGGACCAGGCTTGTCCGGATGCCTCCAATGGAACTGCGCAACTTTCTGGGGAGCGGAGATGTTACCTACCGGTTCCCAAGAATCGTCCTCGGGAGAGTACCCCTGCCAACGAACAAGGTACTGAAGCCGATGCCTATGGAGCCGAGAGTCGATGATGTCCTGAACCACAAACTGTTCGTGCCCATCAACCACCACCGGTGGGGGGGGAGGCACAACACGCCCCTGAAACGTATTATGGAAAACCGGTTTCAATAATGATACATGAAAAACAGGATGTACCTTCAGAGTCCGTGGTAACTTCAGCCGACAGGCCACAGAGCTCACAATCCCGGTAATCTTGAACGGGCCAATGAATTTCTGTCCTAATTTCCGCGAAGGAACACCCAACTTCAGATTCTTCGTGGATAACCACACCGAATCCCCTACCTTATACACGGGTGCGGGTCTTCGGTAGACATCCGCTGACTTCTTGTAACGCTCCTGAGCCGAGGCCAGAGACTCCTTTAGCACTTGTAGATTCTGCTGTAGAACCATCACTCTGTCCCCAACCGCTGGGACCGACGTAGCAACTGGCGACCTAGGTAAAATAGTTGGATGATAACCCAGGTTGGCGAAAAAGGGTGTTACCTTGGTGGAACTGCTCTGCGTATTGTTGTATGAGAACTCTGCCAGGGGAAGCAGCTTGTACCAATCATCTTGGAGATGGCTGACATAACATCGCAGGTACTGCTCCAGGGTTTGATTAGTCCGTTCCGTTTGTCCATTTGTCTGGGGATGGTAGGCAGAAGATAAACATACGTCAATATGCAATGCAGAACAAAACCCCTTCCAGAACTTGGAGGTGAATTGCACCCCCCGGTCAGAGATGATCTCATCCGATACCCCATGTAACCGAAACACGTTCTGGACTACTAGATCTACTGTCTCTGCGGCGGAGGGGAGGCCGGTACATGGTATGAAATGAGCCGCTTTAGTCAATCGGTCTACTACCACCAAAATAGTATTGTGGCCCCCTGAGTCAGGCAACTCCACGATGAAGTCCATCGAGATAGACCCCCAAGGGCGAGATGGTACGGGTAGCGGTTGAAGAAGTCCTGTAGGAGCAACACGAGGCACTTTGCACCGGGCACAGACCACACATGAGTGTACATAGTCTTTCACATCCTTTAAGCAGGTGGGCCACCAGAAAAAACGGCTTAAGAACTCCTGCGTCTTCTGTACCCCCCTATGACCTGCCAACACTGAATCATGGACCAATTTGATGACCCGAAGTCTTGCAGCCTCCGGGACATAGATACGCCGTTCCCTCAGCCACAAACCATTCCTAAGGACCAGATTTACGTCAGTGGGTGGAGCAGCAAGGAATACGTCACCGTCATAGGCCAGCTTGAGGTCCTTCCACAGGTCCCGGTCCTGGAGTACTCCAACGAAATTGGCATCCGATAGGATGGTCTTGGATGGGGTTCCTGGCACGGAGTCCACAGCGTGGATTCGGGACAAGGCATCAGCTTTCCCATTACGTGACCCTGGACGGTACGAGAGAATAAAATTAAACTGGTTAAGGAACAGGCTCCACCGGGCTTGCCGTGGAGACAGGCACCTGGCAGATTTAAGGAATTCCAGGTTACGATGGTCTGTGAGCACTACCACTTGTTGTGAAGCCCCCTGCAAATGATGTCTCCATTCCTTAAACGCGGAAATAATGGCTAACAGTTCTTTATCTGCAATATCATAGTTCCTTTCTGCAGGGGACAACCGACGAGAAAAGAAAGCACACGGGTGTAGGAGTTCCTTGTCCCCAGTCCGTTGTGAAAGGATAGCCCCTAGTGCGTTATCGGAAGCATCGACTTCCACAATGAAAGGGAGTGCGGGATCCGGGTGTGTCAGTATGGGCGCCGAGGTAAAACAAACCTTGAGACGATCAAAAGCCCCCTGGGCCTGCGTGGACCATACGAACCTCTGCCCCTTCTTGGTGAGCAAGGTGATAGGATGCACAATCTCCGAGAAGTTGCGAATGAAGCGTCTGTAAAAATTTGCGAAACCGACAAAGCATTGTACCTCCTTGATGTTTCCTGGTACCGGCCAGTCTAGAATCGCCTGGATCTTGCTGGACTCCATGTTTAATCCCTGAGGAGAGATAACATACCCTAAGAAGTGGATCTGTGAGCGATGGAATTCACATTTCTCCAGCTTGATGTATAGGTGGTTATCTCTCAGACGGGTAAGTACAGCCTTTACATGCTCCTGGTGTTCCTGTAGAGAATGAGAGAAAATTAAGATATCGTCCAGGTATATCACCATAAACTGATCCAATAGATCCCTGAATATATCATTGACCAGGTGTTGAAAAGCAGCGGGAGCGTTACGGAGCCCGAAAGGCATTACAAGGTACTCAAAATGGCCATAGCGACATCTGAATGCCTTCTTCCACTCGTCTCCGGGACGTATACGGAGCAGGTTGTATGCCCCCCGGAGATCCAATTTGGTGAAGATCTTGGCCTGCCGTACTCTCTCCAACAGTTCGGGAATCAATGGTAGCGGATACCGGTTCCGGACGGTTATTTTGTTAAGCTCCCGGTAATCGATACACGGTCTCAGAGTCCCATCTTTCTTTTTCACAAAAAAGATGGGAGCCCCTGCGGGTGAGGATGAAGGTTGAATAAACCCCTTGGCTAAACTTTCGTCGATATAGTCTTTCAATGATTGTAACTCCGGAGCCGCTAACGGGTAGACAGGACCAAACGGGATCTCGGCCCCTGGAAGTAAGTCTATGGGACAATCGTATGGTCTATGCGGAGGAAGCTGGTCTGCTTTTTTCTTGTCGCATATATCTGTAAACTCCTTATAGACTGGGGGGAGAACAGGTACCTGTATAATGTCCTCCTCATCGTACGTTACCGGTACTGCTGGACTGATGGTCGAGCCGGCCTGGGGATGGAAAGATACTTCCTTTGTCTCCCAATTGACGATTGGATTTTCAGACCGCAGCCAAGGGAGTCCTAAAATGACTGGAAAGTGAGGAGAAGAAATCAACATAAAAGTCAGTGTCACCTGATGACCTGGTTTCATCACACAGTTAAGAGGTACTGTCTCCTGATCTACAGGTCCCGAAACTAATGGAGAACCGTCCACCGTTTCCATGGTTATCGGTGACACTCGTTGTTGTGTCTTGATACCGTGTCTCCTGGCAAAAGAAGAGTCCATGAAGTTACCTCCCGCCCCGGAGTCTATCATGGCAGATGTCAGAATTGACTGTCCCTCCCACTGGATCTGAATTGGAAGAGAGCAATGGGTAGAATTGTCCTTAGGTGAAGCTGACATTAGTACAGAAGGAAAAACCGCATCCAGGTGTATACTTGAGTCAGAGATCTCGGATTTTGCGTCCGTGTTATCACACTCGGTTACGGCTGCCAGAACCTTATTTGGACGTTTAGGGCGTTTTGGGCAGTTAATCAAAAAATGATCAGATTGACCACAATAAAAGCATAAACGCTCACGGAGCCGGTAGTCGCGACGTTCATTGTTTTCCCGTCGTTGTAATGAGTCCACTTGCATGGGAATGTCTTCGGCCTCCCGTGAACTCCTAGTAGTGGGCTCTCTAGGAGGGAAAGCAGAATTAGTTATCCGGTTTACAGCTGCCCATTTTTCCTGTCTACGTTCCGTCAATCGGGTATCAATGCGTACGCAGTGTTGCAGAAACAGTTCAAAGTCCTGGGGAGACTCGGCCCGAGCTAACTCGTCCTTAATGGAACCGGACAGTCCCTTTTTGAACACAGATAACAGCGCATTATTTCCCAATCGACATCCACCACTAACCTTTTAAATTCAGTACCATATTCAATGACAGAACGCTTTCCTTGCCGTAGGGAAAGCAGAGCCGTTTCTGCAGTGGTACGGCGATTAGGGTCATCAAACATTTGCGCCATTGCTGTTACAAAATTATCCAGGTTATTTAAACGGATGTCATGACTTTCAATCATGGGATTGGCCCAAGCCAGTGCTCGTGATGTTAACAACATGACTATACATAATACCTTTGACCGATCTGACCGGTAATAGTTAGCATGTACATCAAAAAACAGCATACATTGATTGATAAACCCACGGAACAGAGTACGGTCGCCACTGAACCGAAACGGGGGTAATTTAGGCATACTGGTGGCTGGTGTGGGTATTTTTCCCAGATCCTCCACTCTGGTTTGCACATCTCGGAGAGCCTGACCCACAGCCTGGTGATCATGGCCTAGCTGTCTCTCCATGTCCAGGACCTTATTTTGCACCGCCTCCATCTCCTGCTGCAAGGAGTTAACCATGGAGAAAATCTTCTCCACCCGTGTCTCCGTCATTGCCCTTAGCAGACTCCTCTTTGTGGCTTGAGTATAATGTAATACTATTGTATAGGGTTTGAGGAGTCTGATCGCTTAAGGGCAATGAAGAGCAGAGACGGGTTCTTAGGTGCAAGGTATTTATATATACACAGCAAAACAATGTGAATGCAGTACACAGCCAAAGCACATAACATAACACGACCCCAATATATACATGTATCGTTGAGCACAGTCCTTTAAGGAAACAGTCCAAAAAACCAATAGTCCAAAGCAAGCAAAACCGGATGCATGCAGTCCGTAGCACGGGTCCTGGTACTGGAACGACCGGAAGATATAGTCCGTGGCAAAAGGTCCCCACACCCGGATGACCGGGTAACAAGTCCAAACAAAGTTCCAAGGAGATAAAGTAACACAAGTTCCAAAAGCACACAGTACATAGAGTAAGACCGAGTAGTTGCTTACACACTTGAATGTCCGAGCCTGAAGGTAGAAGCAGCGGCACCAGAAGCACGAGGCAGGAAGCTGTAAGGTGAACCAGGATCTCACAGAGCTCCAGAGAAGTGAGTGGAATAAGGAGAACAGGTGAGCAGGAGCAAACCAGGAACCAGTATACTCAAGCAATGAATGCTCACCTGAGCCAGGTCTTTATGTAAACGAGACAGGAAGAAGGGCAAACAAAACAATGATCTCCATGCTGACTGAGGGCAAAATGGTCAAACGGCAGGCCGGAAAACCTGGAACACTGACAGACATCTATATCTATGCACAGGGGATGTAGCAGATAGGACATCGCGTTTTGGACTACGTCGGACGGAAGAGGATTTTTTTAATTAAAGATGGAGTCCCTAATGGCTTTTTTTTTTTATTTCTAATAAAAAATTTTCTCTGTGTTGTGTTTTTTTAACCCTTTATTGGAGATTCTTAGTGGCTGGGTCAAACGTGGCCTGACATTAAGAAACTCGGGCTTAATACCAGCTTGTATAACAAAGCTGGTATTAACCCCTTTATTACCCAGCGTGCCACCGCCACCAGGGCCGCTGGATGAGAGGGGTTCAGCGCCAAAGGATGGCGCTTCAATGAACGCGCCATCTTCTGGGGCGGCTGCGGGCTGCAATTTGCAGCGGGGGGTGCCCAGAAAGCTTGGGCCTCCCTGCGTTGCGGATTCCAGCCCCCAGCTGCTTAGCTGTACCTGGCTAGACATAGAAATTGCGCGGAACCCCAACCATTTTTTTTTTATTATTTCATGAAATTCATGAAATAATTAAAAAAAAGGGCTCCCCTATATTCTTGTGTCCGGCCAGGTACAAATAGGCACCTGGGGGTTGGGGGCAGCCCGTCGCTGCCTGCTGGATCCGGCTGGTTCCAGAAATACGGCGAAGCCCACGTGAAATTTTTTTCTGACAAATCCATAAAACAATGTAAATAAAAGGGACTGCATCTTTATTAACCTCTGGACCATGGGCGAGGGGTTAATAAAGATGCAATCCCTTTTATTTACATTGTTTTATTGATTTTTCAGAAAAAAAATTACATGGGCTTCGCCGTATTTCTGGATCCAGCCGGATCCAGCAGGCAGCGACGGGCTGCCCCCAACCCCCAGGTGCCTATTTGTACCTGGCCGGACACAAGAATATAGGGGAGCCCTTTTTTTTTATTATTTCATGAATTTCATGAAATAATTAAAAAAAAAATGTGTGAGGCTCCGCGTAATTTCTATGTCTAGCCAGGTACAGCTAAGCAGCTGGGGGCTGGAATTCGCAGCGCAGGGATGCCCAAGCTTTCTGGGCACCTCCCGCTGCAAATTGCAGCCTGCAGCCGCCCCAGAAGATGGCGCGTTCATTGAAGCGCCATCCTCTGGCGCTGAACCCCGCTCTTCCAGCGGCCCTGGTGGCGGTGGCACGCTGGGTAATAAAGAGGTTAGGGCCAGCTTTGTATTATCAGCTGGCCCTAAGCCCGAAATTTATGGCGGTCACGCCAATATTAGACCGCCATGAATTTCTATTAAATTGTTTTAAAAAAAACACAACACAGAGAAAATTTTTTATTAGAAATAAAAAAAAAAGCCATTAGGGACTCCATCTTTAATTAAAAAAATCCTCTTCCGTCCGACGCAGTCCAAAACGCGATGTTCTCTCTGCTACATCCCCTGTGCATAGATATAGATGTCTATGCACAGGAATGAGCAGACTGAGAACAATCTCAGCTCTGCTCCATCAGGCAGCAGGCGGGCTCTAGGACCCTGGAGCTGCGGCGGCCAGCACACAGAGCAGACAGCCGGACTCTTATCTGTGCGAGTTTCCCAGCGATTACTTGCAAAGTAAACGAGTCCAATGCAAATCAATGGCAAAACTAGGATTGCTTCAGGCTGAAACTTCCGAGACACATCTGTGATTTGTAAATCGCACACTACTCGCTATTACTCGCTTCCCCATTCATTAACATTGGACTCACTAGACTCGCAATGAGTAGCGAGACCCGGGCTCGGACTCGCTAGAGTCAAGCGATTACGAGTAATTTAGGATTCGCCCATCACTACTCTCAACTTATTACGGGTGACCAGGATTTGTGCAAGGAGCTGCGGGGAAGGAGAGACTTTATTAGCCGTTTCCAATCTCGTTATCTCGGCCGTCCACTCCGCTAAAAGTTTGCCCCGTTTTTTCTTTAGCTGTGACGATTTTTGCAATAGGAGGCCCCGTAGGACCGCCTTCTGTGCCTCCCATAAAGTTTTATCCGTGGTCTCCCCGTTGTCGTTCGGCTCAAAGTAGCTTTTCAATGATGCCCTCACGTCGTCCGCGACTCCATCCCCCAACAAGAGGCCCGGATTAAGCCTCCAGTGTCGGGCTGCACCTACCCCCATGTCTAGAGCCACCTTCAGAGTGATCGGGGCGTGGTCCGACCACGTGATCACACCCAATCCAGATGACACACACCTCTCTAGTGCCAAATCGTTGACTAAAAAATAGTCTATTCTAGAGTAGGATTTATGCACATGGGAGAAGAAGGAAAAGTCCCTCTCCTCCGCATGGTGGTACCTCCAGACGTCGTGGAGGTGGTACACCCGACACAGCTGGCCCATGTAACCCCCTCTCCCCGAGACCGAGGAAGAGGAGTCCAAACGCGGGTCCATGGTTAAATTGAAGTCGCCCCGACCACGAGCCGGCCCACTGAATGCTCTCGCAGAATATTCAAAACCGTTCTAGCGAATTTCAATTGGCCCCTGTTCGGAGCGTAAATGCTTGCCAGTGTGAACGGAGTACCTCCAATCTCACAAGCAACCACCACAAAGCGGCCCTCAGGATCTGATATTACCTCCTTTAAGCGAAACTGTAGAGTGTGTCTAACCATTATACAAACCCCGCCTTTTTTTCCTTCGCATTAGCGTGGAAAATGTGGGGAAAGCTCCCGTTTTGCAGCCTGCCCTTGTCGTCGTCTAAGAGGTGGGTCTCCTGGAGGTATACCACCTCCGCTCTGGAAGACCGGATCTCCCTCCACGTAAAGGAGCGTTTGGCAGGGGAATTAAGACCCCGGACATTCAGAGAGACGAGGCTGAGTGTCATATTGACCCACTGTGAGTCCTATTCACCCCCTACCCCCGGCTCGCCCCCCGGGACCAGAAAAAGAAAAGACAAACCCAAGAGGGACGAGAGGATCCCTCAAGGGAGAAAAAGAAGAAGCATAGAGGGTGAAATGGGGGGTACCCGAAGCCCCCGGTTAAAAGAAAGGGTACCAGAGGTAATAGTAAAGACAGATTGGGGAAAAGCAGGAAAAAGAAGAGAAGAAATAATAAGAAGAAGAGAGGCACACAGAAGTATAATAATGAACATTTACGTAAACAATCTAAGGTATCCTCTGCAGAGATACAATATTGGGGGGGAAAGTCAGCCCCT
Organism: Allobates femoralis; assembly: GCA_033576535.1. Classification (NCBI taxonomy): domain Eukaryota; kingdom Metazoa; phylum Chordata; class Amphibia; order Anura; family Aromobatidae; genus Allobates; species Allobates femoralis. The sequence continues at coordinate 23,385 of JARQOC010000457.1, read as the reverse complement.
TCGAGGTTCACCACACCGTGCCCCCTCAGGAACAAAACAGCTGACCGCACGCCCAGCTCAATAAAGCTTCCAAATGGGCTGCTTTAAACAGAAAAAAAGAAAAACTAATGGTTTCAATAGCATGTCAGAAGAGACCTGAGTAGGTAGCATAAGAACGTTCATGCGACCATTGCATCCTGTGCAGTGGCATCCATAGCACTCCCATTTGCGCCGGGGTAGCCCTGGGGCGTTGTAGAAGTGAGGCGCCAACCTCTCAGGGTCCGGCGCTACAGCGTCGATGATGAAAATGACTGCCGTTTGCCCTCAAAACGGAAATTCAGCGACATCGGGGAGCCATATGCGTACATGATCCCCCTGTCCCTCAAGATCCTGCAACTTGATGCAAATTCCCGACGTTTGGCAAGAGTGCCAGGCGACAGGTCCGGGTAGGTTGTTAGTCCCTTATATGGCTCCTGTAGTGCTGGGCCCCGTCTCATTCGCCTTAAGAGCTGATCTACTACTCCTGGGCGAATCATGTAGACTAATATGTCTCTAGGGACGTCGTCGGGGAGGCTTGTGGGCTTCGGGATCCTGAACGCACGTGCGATCTCCAGATCCGACACCGGGGCGTCCGGGAGCGCTGCATTTAAAAATTCTCCCACCAACGCCGGGACGTCTCCTTCGGCGTCGGCCTCAGCGACTCCCCTGAGTTTAAAATTGTTACAACGCATTTTATCCTCCAAGTGGTGTAGGGTAGCCTGCATAGACCCCACGTCTCTGTCAAGTTCTTCATGACTGTCCGCTAAGTCATTGTGGGCTTTGGCAATATCACTCATTTTCCCCTCCAGACGATCTGTTCTCTCACCCAGGGCTCCCAGTTCCTTCCTGAGAGAGCCAACCAGCTCCCTCATGTCCTCCATAATGGATTGTCACAAGGAGCCCAGGAGGGAACGCAGCATCCCCTGCGTCACCAGGGCGTCATCTCCGGACCCGGCTCCATTCCTGGGCTGACGGCTATCTGTACCGTGTGTGGTGTGAGCTCCGATGCACGCGGGGAAGCTGCTGCACGTGTAGGAGCCGAGGCGCCCTCCCGCTCCAGCTCCTGCGCCATTTTAGGTGGAGAAGCCCGCCTGGCGTCCACCGCATAGTAGTCGGTGACCTTGTTATTGCTCTGGCGGCGTTTGGGGGCTGTGCGAGGCATCTCTCGGGTGCTAGGGGCTTCCACCAACCTTCTCTGTCGGTTCAGTTGTCCGGTCAGGCCGCGAAGGTGCCGTTATACAGGTCTCTGCTGAGGAGCTCTCTCAGTGTGTGACCGGTGCCATCAGCAGCAGGACACGTCCTCCCAACACTCGGTATTCTTGTCAGCGTTGTGTCTGAGCAGTCCACCTGCTGGGCTTTAATCTTTAATCTTACTGTCCAGCTAAAAACCAACTCTTGTCTGCATTCATTTTGCTCTCTATCGGCAGGAGTGGGTTGTAGCATAATTTGGGATACGCCAAAACACTCGATATTCTCGTCAGCGTTTGTGTCTGACCAGTCCACCTGCAGGGCTTTAATCTGTAATCTCAGTGTCCAGCTAAAAACCAACTCTTGTCTGCATTCATTTACCATTTGTGTGCACCAGGAGTGGGTTTTAGCGGAAATTAGGATACGCCAAAACACTCTGTATTCTCGTCAGCGTTTGTGTCTGACCAATCCACCTGCTGGGCTTTAATCTGTAATCTCAGTGTCCAGCTAAAAACCAACTCTTGTCTGCATTCATTTAGCTCTCTGTAGGCAGGACTGTGTTGTAGCATAAATTAGGATACGCCAAAACACTCGGTATTCTCGTCAGCGTTTGTGAATGACCAGTCCACCTGCTGGGCTTTAATCTCTAATCTCAGTGTCCAGCTAAAAACCAACTCTTGTCTGCATTCATTTACCATTTATGTGTGCCAGAAGTCGGTTTTAGCGGAAATTAGGATACGCCAAAACACTCGGTATTCTCATCAGCGTTCGTGTCTGACCAGTCCACCTGCTGGGCTTTAATCTCTAAACTCAGTTTCCAACTAAACACCAACTCTTGTCTGCAGTAATTTAGCATCTTAGTGAGGCAGGAGTGGCTTGTAGCTCCAAGTAGTATACGCCAAAACACTGTATATGCATCAGCATTTGTGCCTGACCGTTCCAGCTGCTGGGATTAAACTGCTGTAATCTGTAATCTCAGTGTGCAGCTAAAAACCATCTTTTGGACGCCTTCATTTAGCTGTATACAGGCAGCACAACATTGAAAATGTGCAAGGCCGGTGGCAAGGGACATGGAACTGGACGTGATGTTGATGCAGGCAGATGCCCAGGTCGTATGCAAGCTCGAATTGCGCCACAACAAACGCCCACATCATCTGGCTCGACCTCCCTGTCCCAATTTTTAGGGGACCACAGCAGTACACCACTATTAAACCAAGACAAGTGTCAACAGGTTGTTAGTTGGATAGCGGATAATGCTTCCAGTCAGTTTGGCACCACCACAAATACCGTCTTCCACATGGTGAAGTGTCAGTAGCCGTGAGACTGGACCGCACATTCCACACCCTGTTCCTCTTTCCTACCACCATGCCGAGTGTCCGGACCCGAAAATAACTGATCCCACACTTGGACACTCTGAAGAGCTGTTCACTTATCCATCCGTAGATTCTGGCCTATCGCCAGCTCCAGTTGAAGTGGGTTATGAGGAGATCGTATGTACCGATGCCCAAATATTTGAGCAGCCACGGTCTCACGAAGGCAACAGTGGGAACGTGTCTCAACAAGAGGTGGACGATGATGAAACACAATTGACAGAAAGTCAGGAGGAGGACCAGGGTGCGGAAGTGGAAGACGATGTGGTGGATAATCCAGTAACTAACCCAACCTGGCAGGAGGACATGCAGAGCGGGGACAGCAGTGCACAGGGGGAGTTAGGCGTAGCATCACAACAGGCCGGAAGAAGCAGGGTGGTGTCCGCAGGCAGAAGGCAGGCAACCGTTCCCGGAACAACAACACGACAGAAGTTGCCAGTACAACTGTTAGGTCTTCCCGAGTCTGGCTGTTTTTTAAGGTGTCTGAAGATAATTCCAAAAAGGCCATTTGCAACACCTGCCATGCCAGCATCAGCAGGGGTAGCAAAAGTAGCAGCCTGACCACCACCAGCATGATCAGGCACATGTCAGCAAAGCACCCAACTTTGTGGGATGTACGCCAGAGTCCAGGCGCAGTGTCTGCGGGTAACACCGCTGCGTCTTCCATTGTTGTGTGTGCAAGACAATCCCCTGTTCATACTGCATGCGAAGATGCCTCATTTCCTTCACCTGTAGTTGCACAAGCAGAAATAGCACCATCATCAACCACGTCCTTGTCCCAGCGCAGCGTTCAGGTATCCATACACCAATCTTTGGAACGCAGGCGCAAATACGCTGCCAACGCCCACATGCCACAGTTCTAAATGCACACATTTCGCGACTGCTTGCGCTGGAAATTTTGCCTTTTAGGCTAGTGGAGACGGAAGTATTCCGCAACCTGATGGTGGCGGCTGTCCCACATTACTCGGTCCCCAGCCACCACTATTTTTCCCGGTGTATCGTCCCCGCATTACATAAGCATGAGTCACAAAACATCAGACGTGCTCTTAACAACGCAGTTTCAGGCAAAGTCCACCTAACCACGGACACGTGGACAAGTGTTTGTGGGCAGGGCCGGTACATCTCGCTGACGGCTCACAGGGTTAATATTCTGGAAGCTGGGACCCAGTTTGAGCTTGGGACGGAACACGTCCTTCCAACACCAAGGATTGCAGGCCCTAACTCAGTCAGGGTTTCACCCACAGTGTACAGCTGCGGAACGTCATGCTCCTCTGCCTCCTCCTTCTCCTCTTCACCCTCCACACCAGTCCCAAGCTGGAAGCACTGCAGCACTGCCTCGGCTAAGTGGCATCAGGCTGTGTTGAAGCTAATATGCGTAGGTGACAAACCCACAATGCTGAAGAGTTGTGGACAGCTCTGAAACAGCAGGCAGATCACTGGCTCACATCGCTGAACCTACAGCCAGGCATTGTCATGTGTGACAATGGCCAAAACCTTGTGGTGGCTCTGAGGCGTGGCGAGCTGACACATGTTCCATGCATGGCCCATGTGCTCAACCTCGTAGTTCAGCGATTTGTTAAATCCTACCAGGAGCTGTCGGATCTGCTCATCAAAGTATGTCGCCTGTGTGCCCATTTTACAAAGTCACCTACTGCTTCTGCCGCCCTTGCCAGCTTTCAGCGGCGTTTGCAGCTTCCGGCTCACAGACTGGTGTGTGATGTCCTCACGTGTTGGAATTCCACACTGCACATGTTGGTCAGGATTTGTGAGCAGAAGAGGGCAGTAGTTGAGTACCAGCATCAACTAGACCGTCGGTATACGGTTCAAACTCCACACATAAGACCTCAAGAGTGGACATGGATGTCGGACATACGTACCGTCCTCCAAAACTTTGAGGACTCCACCAAGATGGTGAGCGTCATTAGCGTCACCATCCCGCTTCTCTGTCTTCTAAAATGCTCTCTGCTCAAAATCAAAAATGATGCATTGCAGGCGGCGCACGATGAGTTGCAGCAAGAAAACGTACTGGGTGATTACACACAGCCGAGCCTCATCTCATCCTAACGTGCATTGGAGGACTATGACGAGAAGGAGGAGGATGAAGAAATAGAGCTACTTTCATGCGGAATTGACGGTAATACACGCACAACCGTCAGACCGTCGGTTCAGCGTGGATGGCCAGAAGACAGGGGAGAGGAGGAGGAGGAGGATGATGAGGCCAGCATGGACAGTCATGCTGTTGGTGAGGACCCTGAAGTCTTGCCTGTTAACAGTCTGGCGCACATGGCTGACTATGTTACGCTGCCTGTCTCGTGACCCTCACGTTATCAACATCTTGGCGAACACTCATTATTGGTTGGTGACACTTCTAGATTCACGCTACAAGGAGAACTTTATTTCTCTTATTCCCGAGGTGGAGAGGTGTTCAAAAATGCTGCAGTACCAGAAGGCCATAGTCACGGAATTAGTCAAAAAATTCCCTTCTGAAAACGCTAGTGGCAGAGGTCACGATTCGGTGGACAACCAAGGCGTCCGGCCGAGAGAGGAGCAAGTCCAATCCAGCACAGGTAGAGGAACACTCTCAAAGATCTTAGGCACTTTTCTCAGCACCTCCCGTACCACAGGCCCTGAGGTGCGGGGTAGTGTCACAAGGACTGCAAAGTTTGCGAAGATGCTGAGGGAGTACCTTGCCGATCGTACAAAAGTGCTTTTAGACTCCTCTGTGCCTTATAATTATTAGATATCCAAGCTGGACACGTGGCAGAAATTGGCTCTCTACGTCTTGGACGTCCTGGCCTGCCCTGCCGCAAGCGTTTTGTCAGAGCGTGTTTTTATTGCCGCAGGTGAAATCATTACGGATAAACGCACCCGCCTGTCAACTGAAAATGCTGACAGGCTGACTCTGATCAAGATGAACAAGGGTTGGATTGGGCCTGACTTCACCACACCACCACCAAATGATAGTGGAATTTAAATTTTGTGCTGGTAAATTGCCATGCACCTCCGCACAAACACACATGGGTACACACTTCATGACTTTGGCTACTTGCTGTACTGCTCCTCCTTCTCCTCATCCACCACCATCATATGATCAGTGCGACCGTTGTTCATGATGCCACGAAAACATAATTTTTTTACATCATATTTATGATCATGATGATGACCCTAACCGTTCAAAAGTTAGGCAGTAGTTTCATGTATAGCCCCAGGGTAAATGTTTTAGTCCATGCTTACAGAATGGGCATTACAAGTACAGGAGACCCGATCCTTTGTAATGGGAACAATATTTAGAGGCTCTCTACCATGTTTCTTTCCAGGGGCATTGAAGTGCCTCACAATTTTTGGAAGCCCTGCCTAGGGCAATACTAGAAAAGACCCACTTCCTTATAATGGGCACATTATTTAAAGAAGCCATCATGCACACCTCTATCCAGGGGCATTGTGGTGCCTCCCAATGTTTAGCAGCCCTGCCTAGGGCAATACTACAAAAGACCCAATTCCTTATAATGGGCACAATATTTAAAGAGGCTCTCATGCACGTCTCTTTCCAGGGGCATTGAAGTGCCTCCCACCTTTTGGCTGCCCTGCCTAGGGCAATACTACAAAAGAACACTTCCTTAAAATGGGCACAATATTTAAAGAGGACCTTATGCACGTCTCTATCCATGGGCGTTGAAGTGCCTCCCAATGTTTAGCAGCCCTGCCTAGGGCAATATTACAAAAGAACCACTTTCTTATAATGGGCACAATATTTAAAGAGGCTCTCATGCACGTCTCTTTCCAGGGGCATTGAAGTGCCTCCAAACTTTTGGCAGCCCTGCCTAGGGTAATACTTAAAAAGACCCATTTCCTTATAATGGGCGCAATATTTAAAGAGGCCTTCATGTACATCTCTTCCCAGGCGCATTGGGGTGCCTCCCAATTTTTGGCTGACCTGCCTAGAGCAATACTACAAAAGAACACTTCCTTAAAATGGGTGCAATATTTAAAGAGGACCTCATGCACGTCTCTATCCAGGGGCATTGAAGTGCCTCCCAATGTTTAGCAGCCCTGCCTAGGGCAATACTACAAAAGAACCACTTCCTTATAATGGGCACAATATTTAAAGAGGCCTTCATGTACGTCTCTTCCCAGGGGCATTCGGGCGCCTCCCAGTTTTTGGCTGCCCTGCCTAGGGCAATACTACAAAAGACCCACTTCCTTAAAATGAGCACATTATTTAAAGAGGCCTTCATGCACGCCTCTAATGCTTACAGGGGTCTTGCCCATGCTGTTCCCATGTCATTTGAGCACTTTTCTGATACTTTTGTGACATTTTTAGGGTTTATCCATGCTGCCGGGGGTCATGCCAGAAAAATACTCGGGTTTCCCATAGAATAACATTAGGCTCGGTACTCGAGCCGAGTACACAAGTATCTTGGGATGCTCGGCCCGAGCTTTGAGCACCTGAGCATTTTAGTACTCGCTCATCCCTAGTAACAACATATATATGGTAATTTTTCCCAAATATTTAAACTTTGTAATTGGTCCAATCCTAACAATCTGAGGGTATGTGGCATTGATAGGCTTAAGTTTTGACCAAAATGGTCTGATTCCAAATGTCAGAATGCTCAATTGGAAAGTCTGGAGATTATAACACTGAATACCATGACTCAAAATGGGCTTAATGAAAAACTAAGCTTCTCTCCTTTTTTCCTGTATCTGCATTTGTCTCTGATTTTGATCTACAGTACTTTTACCAATTGGCACACATCTGTCCCAGTTACCGCTTTATATTTATTGTATGATTGTTATGCCATCTCTTCCGAATATCTCACTTGTGACCACCGTTTTTAACCCTTTACTGCTACTTACCATTGATGTCTTAACAACATTTGTACTTTTTATAATTTGTTCCTTAATTTTTGACTGCACTATTTTTGTAGGAAATAATATTTTTTTGGAAACCCCCTAAAAATTCATAACTTTATATTTGCTACTATATAATATACTCCATCACTTTTGTTCACATGACTCACTTATTTAATATTATGTAGTTTAGAAGCAAAGTTAGATACACAACTACTGGAAACATTTTCCCCAATAAAGTCTGATATTGTTTTTATTTCCTGAGAACTCAATTTGTTTTAGCCATATTTTTATTATTTCATTTTTTTTTAAATCACAGGGTATGCACATAGATGAAATGCATGCATTTCAATTTGATACTTTTCCTCAAGAGCAGTCATCTTGACAAGGTCAACCATCATGTTATTGGACCATAGTATTAGATAGAATTGTAATTTAATTCCCTTACTGCAGCATTCGCTGTCCCCAGTGGAATTAATGCATCTTGTGCAATATTTATTTCTCAACAAATTCAGAATCTCCACATACTGACGTTTGATACTGTGCCATAAAACAAATAGAAAAATATATTAAAAATAAAAAATTCTAATTAGATTTTTAAGGGCTACTTACACTAATATTTTAAACTAAGATTATCAAATTCTGTTTCAAAAATGTCATTCTTGCTAAATTAAAATATTTTGGTCAATCCATCTGCTCTTCCATCCAAGAATTTATCTATACACTTTTAGTAATCTTTATTAAGCAACACTTCAGCAGTTCACCAGGACTGCTTAGCTTCTGTAAGTACTACTCTTTTAAGACTTAATACTGACAATCAAAAATCTGAAGAGAATGCTTTAATCTACAAGAGAGCATTACTAAGCTGAGTTACATTACAGCCGTGTTGATCCGTTTGGATCAATGACAAACAGGATGCCCACGTATCAGTTTTTGGCCCCATTGTCTTTCAATGGGGATGGAAAACACCTCCAAGGGCCTTCTTATGTCACTGTTTTGCCACAGATCCATGTGGATCCGCAGCAAAACAGTTTCCACTAAGACTAAAAACATATGTTTCTACATTTTTGTTCTTCGTGAAAAGTAACCTGATGCCACGTTTCCACACGGATCCACGGCACCATGTGGCACATTACAATTAGCACTTATGGGCATTGGCAGCCACAGACAGTACGGAACCTGGGGGACCCCTACTTCTGGGCTATGATGCATGAACTGCACATGTGCAGTTCAGACTCATGATGTAGTTGTTAATGACACACTCCGTAAGGGATGTGTTATCATGGATCCTACTGATCCTTGAAAATAGCGCACATGGATGCTGCTTGCAGCATCCACTTTGCCTCAATATGGGAATCCGTGGGTATTCAGGGTTTACCAGTGTGAAACCAGCCCAAGTTCTAATGGAATCACACCCATCAACATTTTCTGACATGTCTCTTCAAAAGCTTTCTGAGAAGTATATTAATAATAATAATAATAATAATAATATTTATTCACTTATATAGTACTGTAACAGTTAAAGAAGGGGCTTTTTTGTTTTGTCATTTAAACTATTTTAATTTTCATTTGTGAGAATTTGAGTAAATTAACGTTACTTAACAAGGTAAATTCATCCCTACCTTACCTCCTACAAAGCTCTCACTGATCTCAGGGAGACCGGTCAAAGAAAACACTGCGGGCAGTTGGTTAAAGCGCTCATACACAGTGAAATCCATGGTGCATTGCCCCCTGGAAATTTGAATATGCAAATGGAGTCCATGGAGCCTTGTTTAAGAGTCTCAAACACGGGACTAGGCCAGCTATCCCGCCAGGGAAGGACCTAGCCCTGGGGTGGACTCCTTGCAGAGACCACCATAACCACCATATTAAGTGGCCCTTTCAGTCACTATCTTGCTCAGTTATGAGCTTAAGGATATGATAAGGGAATTACCAAAGTCAGGTATCGATCCACAGACAGTTGTTTCGGGGTATTGCCCCCTCATCAGTGTGGAATAGGATTCTGGCTAGGTGAGAGCAATACCTGATAGACCAACATCACAAAGCTCTCACTGATCTCAGGGAGACCACTTGAAGAAAACACTGTGGGCAGCTTGCTAAATCGCTCATACACAGTGAAATCCATGGTGCATTGCCCACTGGGAATTTGAATATACAAATGGAGTCTGTGCAGGGCCACACCGTCCATTGGACAGTGTGAGTCCTGAGTCTCGGGCGGCAAGCAGGCAGGGGGAGCAGCGCCTGCACCACACAGTGGTTTCCTGTGTGATGGGTGCCGCCGGCTGCAGCATAGGGTAAGCCGCACAGACTTTCCCTGTGCCTGCGCTGCAGCCAACAAACGCTCTCCAACACCCCCACTCCCCGCAACTACTAGCACCCCCAAACCCCCCCGATCCTTGCCCGCGGCTCGGCTTAGGCGGCTTGAGGGCTTTATGCACCCCTGAGTCCGTGTAGCCTCGTTTAAGAGTCTCAAACACGGGACTAGCCAGATATCCCTCCAGGGAAGGACCTAGCCCTGAGGTGGACTTTTTGCGGAGACCACCATAACCACCATATTAAGTGGCCCTTTCAGTCATTATCCCTCTCAGTTACGAGCTTAAGGATATCCCTGAAGGGATATCTGGCTAGTCCCATGTTTGAGACTCTTAAACATTTAAACAATTATCTCCACGGACTTAATTTGCATCTACCTTACCTCCTATTCTCACTGCAAACAGCAGTCAAGCTGTGTTCACAAGCCAAGGTGTGACTCCTTGCAGAGAACACCATAACCACCATGTTAAGTGACCCTTTCAGTTAATATCCAACTCTTTTACAAGTTTAAAGAAATGACAAGGGAATACCAAGGCCAGGTATCCATCCACAGACAGCTGTTTCTGGGTGTTGCCCCTCATCAGTGTGGAATAGGTCCTTCCCTGGAGGGATATCTGGCTAGTCCTGTGTTTGAGACTCCTAACTGAGGCTCCACAGACTATTTGCATATTCATAATTCCCAGGGGGCAATGCACCTAGGAATTCACTGTGTCGAGCGCTTTAGCCAGCTGCCTGCAGTGTTTTCATGGACTTGTCTCCCTGAGATCAGTGAATGCTTTGTGATGTTGGTCTACTAGGCATTGCTCCCACCTAGCCAGAATCCTACTCCACACTGATGAGGGGCAACACCCCGAAACAGCTGTGTGTGGATGGATACCTGGCCTTGGTATTCCCTTGTCATATCTTTACAACTCCGAATAACAAAAGTGATATTGTAAGCGCTAAGATACATTAACAGGACTCGGCTCAATGTAGTATTACCTCTCAGCTTTAATGATTCAGCATATGGATCCCTTTAGCCACAACGCGTTTCAACGCCAATTGCGTCTTTTTCAAGTGATCAACTGAAACGCGTTGTGGCTAAAGGGATCCATATGCTGAATCATTAAAGCTGAGAGGTAATACTACATTGAGCAGAGTCCTGTTAATGTATCTTAGCGCTTACAATATCACTTTTGTTATTCGGAGTTGCAATTGTTTCTTCCCCGCCGGGAAGCGTGATATACAGCAGCCTTGGATTTCAGGACCTGGCAGACGTCATACCACCACTCCCCCTGAGCAGTCACGTGCACCGAGTTCCTCCGGAGGGTACGTGCACTTTCCACCTCACCGCTTGGAGCTCAACAAGGAGAGCCCAGCTGAGAAAACCATAAACCCCTACTCCAGTTGTGCGGATAGGCACAACATTAGAAGGTGAGCAGAGGGGATCTATGACCGACCCCACTAATAATTGGAAGCAGTCTGGCGCAAATCTCTGTTGTTTTCTTGTCATATATTTAAACTTGTAAAAGAGTTGGATATTGCCTGAAAGGGCCACTTAACATGGTGGTTATGGTGTTCTCTGCAAGGAGCCAACCGTTGGCTGGGTCCTTCCCTGGAGGGATATCTAGCTAGTCCTGTGTTTGAGACTCCAAACTGAGGCTCCACAGACTATTTGCATATTCATAATGGGGGCAATGCACCTAGGAATTCACTGTGTTGAGCGCTTTAGGCAGCTGCCCGCAGTGTTTTCATGGACTGGTCTCCCTTAGATTAGGGATGGGCGAATACCTTACTATTCGGAATCGCTATACCCGCAACGAGTAGGTAGCGGTACTCGCTACTCGTTGCGAGTATAGCGATTCCGAATACATTTGAAGTGTATCAATAGATACACTGCAAAAGTCCTGTAAAAGAGAGAAAAAGTGGTTATAAAATAAAAAAATCGGATACTCACCTAAACCGACGGCTGTACCGGGACCGGCCGATGCACGTCTATTCATGGAAAAGAACCTTTCCCTCTCTCAGCCAATCAGATAGCTGGGAGAGATCTGGCCAATCAGATGCCGCCACGTCACAATGACGTAATCGCTAGTGGCCACCTGATTGGCCAGATGGAAAGGTCCTCGGTGTACCTGAGAGGACCTTTCCATCTGGCCAATCAGGTGGCTGCTAGTGATTACGTCATTGTGACGTGGCGGCATCTGATTGGCCAGATCTCTCCCAGCCATCTGATTGGCTGAGAGAGGGAAAGGTCCTTTTCCATGAATAGACGTGCATCGGCCGGTCCCGGTACAGCCGTCGGTTAAGGTGAGTATCCGATTTTTTTATTTTTTAACAACTTTTTCTCTCTTTTACAGGACTTTTGCAGTGTATCTACTGATACACTGCAAAAGTATTTGGTACTTGCTACTCCCGAGTAATCCTCATTTACTCGGCGAGTAGCGAGTACACGAATGCCGCTACTATTCGGCGAGTGCCGAATAGCAGCGAGTATACTCGCCCATTCCTACCTTAGATCAGTGAATGCTTAGTAACTTGAATTAGAATTCAGGTTCATTTAAGAATCTCCCATGCATGGTAGATGCTAGTTTGAATGGGCTGTTTTCAGGTTACTCTAACAGCCAATCACAGATGCACATTCTCTGTGACAGTGACTGTGATTGGCTGATATACCCCTCACCCATTGACTGACATCGTAGTACTGTACAATTAAATAAAGAATTAAAAAAAATGATGTAGATCACCACTATATTTTTGATTCTCAGCACAGAAAAAGTGGACAGCTATGTGCTGCCACCCCGAGCTGCCTGGCTTTACCTTGGTTGGCAATCAAAATACAGGGAAGCCTATTATTTTTTTTAATTATTTAAATAAATTATTTATTAAAAAAACACATAGACTTTGCCCTAATTTTGATTTCCAGCTAAGGTAAGCTGGGGGCTGGGATTCTCAGTGTGGTAAAGCCCAGGTTTTCTTGTATCCCCCATGCTGAAAATCACAACCCACAGCTGCATTTGAAAATGGCGCCTTTTTCATAGTACCATTTTCAGGTGCTTTACCTGGCTTTTTCAACCACCCTGGTTGCATTAGCACACTGGGTAATAAAGGGGTTAATGCTAGCTTTGTATTGGCAGCTGGCACTAAGCCTGAGATACATAATGTTGGGCGAATGTTAGACCCACCCACTATGAAACTCTAGTAAACATTAAAAATAACACAAAACCAAGAAAAATGTTTATAATTGCAATAAAACAAAAGACATCTCTGGTTCCCATCTTTAATAACCCAAAATCACGGCATACAGATCCCAGCCGTAAAGTGAGCACTTCTCTCGTTCACTTATGGCTGTTTACCGGGTGCCATGATGCAGCTGGAAGAGCCGAGTAAAGAGCTAGAAAATGGCGCTATGAAAGAATGTGCCATTTTCAAGGGCAGCTGTGAATTTCACATGAGGGCCCAGAACGCTTGGGCTTTACCACACTGAGAATCCAAGCCCCCAGCTGGTTGGGTTTTACCTTAGCTGGCAATCAAAAATAGGGTGAAGCCCACACATTTTCTTTTTTTAATTATTTATTTAAATAATAATAAAAATAATGGGCTTCCCTGTATTTTTATTGCCAGCCAAGGTAAAGCCCAGGCAGCTGGGGGTGGCAGCCCATAGCTGTCCGCTTCATCTGTGCTGAGAATAAAAAATACAGCAAAGCGCTAGGTCATTTTTTGAAATTACTTATTTTTTTTTACAGTACTATGATGTCAGTCAATGGGTAATTGAAAAGCTAATTACAAACACATGTCCAAGAACATGGGCACCTTGGATTGGCTGTTGGAGTAACCTGAAAACAGCCCATACATTCTAGCATCTACCATGAACAGGAGATGCTAAAATGTTTTGGCTGTTTTAAGGTTACTCCAATAGTCAATCACAGACACCCAATCTCTGTGATAGTGTCTGTGATTGAGAAGGAATTAAAGATTCAGCAGATTAAAAGGGCGCTTTAGTTATTGATAGACCTATCCATAACTAAAGCGCCCTCTTAATCTGCTGAATCTTTAATTCCTTCTCTGAACTACACTTCCGGGTGAGCGGATCGGTGCTGTTTGCTATCGGAGTGGTGTCGGTGCTTAGGACCTACGTGGGAGAAAAAACAAGAGGACCTGCGCTGACGTTGACGCCTCATGATGAGTCACGTGTCCGGTCGGAGTCCGAACCCGGAAGCGGGAACGGCGTCGGGTGCACGAGACTCACCGGAGGCCTCTTCACCGTGGGTTATGACGGCCGCATAACTACACAAGGTGAGTTACATCCCCCATTAGGTACCCACTAGACCACTGAGTAAAACACCAGGAGCGCCCCCTCCTCTCTTTCTTTTGTTTTGTACCAGTGTCTGTGATTGACTGATTGGCCCCTCTGCACTGAAAACACAGAAAGTTTAGGAGCGGTCCCAGAAGGACACCCAGACACTGGTAAGTATAATGCTTATGTGTAACCACTATTTTCCTTCATTTTAAAGTCCCCCAGCACCCCTTTCATACCCTTAAAGTCTTAATTTAGTGTTCAGACTCAAGTTCGAGTTACTGTCGACCCCAAACTTGAACTTTTTTTTTTAAACCTTGTTTTAATTTAAATTACTTGAAATATACATGGTAAGGCTGTTATAAAATAGTAAATAGCAGAATGTACATTCTTACCATGGCTACATCAAGTCAAAAGACAAATACAAAAAACTAGGAGAGGAGAAAAGAAAATGTCTGAAACAGGTACTTTTCTTGCATATAGATCACCCAACAGTGTATAACCTTAGACTCTCCTTGAGAGTTGTGCGGAACCCACCGACACCAGAATAGACCCTTGACACTACCCTGTTGGCTTTTCTTATAGTGTCCCACATTGGGACTATGGGGAGTGTGTTGTGGCTACTCCTACCCTCAAACACCATTGTGTCCATTGTGGCGACCGTGTGTCACACCTGTTTTGGGGAAATAAAATGTAAAAAAAACAATTATGTGTGTTCCTTGATGTCACTACACAGATGTTGTGCTGACAAACATGTCCCTTACTGTGTGACCCAGATTAGTCGACCTCTGTGAAGTATTACTAGATGTTACCAGGCCACATTGTGTTCCTGCACTGGAGCCATTGCCCACAATGTGTGGATAATGTCACCTATATTTTGACCAAAAACATACACCTAGTCAACACAGTTTTGTTGTTAGTCGGCAAATAGAAGAGCCACATGTCTGTTGAATAAAAAATTTATTTTTTTTTAAAAAGAAAAACAAGAAAAAAACAAAAGACACAGCCCAAATTGGCCACAATATAAACAACAATGCTTATGAAAGCAACAATGGCTAATGTGCCTGAGTAAAAGGAAATAAGTCCAGACGGCCAATTCAGTGCATTGGCTAGTAGTGTCCCCCATCCTCATCATCCTCCTCTGTTGGCTCTGACAATGCCTCAAACCCCCCTCTCATGGCAGCCCCGCCCTGCCTGAGAGTGTCCATATCTTTTTGAACGTCTTGGTGGGGGAGTTGGGGTACGTGGCCGGGGCGGTCTCCTCACCCGGTGTTGTTGTTGGGCGGGCACAAGGGGCCAAAGGGTGTTCTTCTGTGGGGTTGGTATGGCACAACCCCATTACAGGGCCCCATCTACGCCCGCCGCAAGGACACGATCAATGACCCGCTGAGCGATCTCTCTCTGCTCCGGCTCCATCTTGTTGAGCATGTCGTTGGCATGAAGGGCGTAACTAGAGATGTGGGTCCGTTGCTCGTCCAAAAGGACCCTTTTGACCCAGGTGCCCAGCCCGGTGTTTGGGGGGCTGGTCTTCGCCTTCGCCGAATGGCCGAGCTGGGCCCTGGGCCTGGACCCCCATCACTAGTTCCGTCCTCCAGCTCGCCCGCTGATGGTGTTGGGCGAGCTTCACCAGCGTCATGCTCCTCCTCAATGGAGCCGGGTTACTCAGGGGCCTGTGGAAAGAAAAGTAAAAAAGGAAACAAATGAGTACCACAAAGCAGCATCATTGATGTAAATTGGCCTGAGGCCAACACTATCCCCTATACCACACAGCACACCAGCACCCAAACAATCAACAGAGACCTCAAAGGATCAAGGTTTGTGTGGCTAAGAACTGCACGTGTCATGTATACTCACCTGTGCCATCAAACAGAATTGGTACCTAAACATACATAGTTTTATTTAACTAGGGGTTATTCAAAAATGGATATGTGACCACAGGAGATTTTAGCTGGCTTTAATACGCTGCAAGTCCCTGTGCCTCTGCCTCACCTTCTGAACTAATTTAACCAATGTGTTTCCTCAATAAAACAAACACTACGTGGGCCAAAGGCATGTCTGCCTTCCATTGTTACTATATGTTGATGGGACTAACATAAAGTACACTTAATCAGCATTGTGGATAATATGAGAACCAATACACATATCAGCCATGGTAGTTTATTGTAACGGACAGGGAGAAGGTCTGTTTGGGATGAGTGCACAATTAAAGAGGAGATTCCAACAAAGCTAGAATTGGGTTTGGGAAAAGCATGCAGACACGCACACCTGTGGATCAAACATGGTGGACCACCACCCTAACACAATCACCCACCTCCTGCGGCGCAGACTGGTCTTGGTAAGGTTGCTGGTCCTCAATTCCCACGAGCTTGCGTGGCCAAGGGTGAAGGTGAGGAGTTCATAGTACCATAATTTTGGCTTATGTACCTCCTCACCTCCAGCCCTCGACCGACGCTTCATGTAGTCATTATGAGCCCGCGTGAATGAGGCCCGCATGTTCTTAATTTTTTCCGCTATCTTCGCCGCGTCCCACCTCTTGCCTGGTTTGGGGTACAGGCGTTTCGCCAAGTCGACAAGAGGCTTGTAGGCCTCTGCCCGCGCTGCCTGGTCTCGATATTGTGGCAGCGCTGTGCGCCACAGGCACTCGTGTCCTTGATATATGGTGAGGAGCTGGGTCTCAAATTCCATGTACCCGTCCGGCATCTGTTTGTGTTAAAAAAAAAAAAAAATAAGCAAGCAGGGGACATATAAGGCATGCATGCTAAAAAAACACTATATTGAGTGGGGATATGCTGGGGTTTGCCCGCGTCCAACATGTATTCAACATGTATGTTTGCATGTGGGACACCCTTTGTCCATGTGCAAAATATCACCGACGTTTGACATGTTTGAAAGGTTATGTTTCACTACATATGTTCACAAAGGCACATGGGGCCACAATGATTACACAAAAAAACAAGGTAAGCCAACATTGGCAAACAGGGGGAGAGGGACAATGGACAAATTGGGCCCGGGCCTGGTGGGACAAGCATCATCTAGGTCTGTCGCACCATGTCAAAGGTTTGGCCTGTTTAAATTTATGACTGGCTTTCTGACACAACCGCAGAAGCAGAGGCTTGCCCACAACAACATCCTCCACTACCCCTTACACCCATGGACACCCAACACTATGACAGCCAACAATTTACCCCCCGGCCCTCACTTTCAGACGTTCGAGGGCGATAATGTAACCCTGACTTACAGTGGCCAAGCAGCACCTGATACATGCCCTGCAAACAATACTACAATGTATGGAATACATCACCATGTTGTAAGAACGAATTGCGCATGCATAATGCCTATAGGTAGCAAGGCTTTACCCTAATCATGAACACAATATATACATGAAGCACATGCTGCTACGTGCTGCCACACACACAGCCTAAGCGGCATGTGGCAGACGCATCAGCGCTCTGTAAAAACGCATGGCAAGGAAAAAGCATGTGAGACAACTTACCATCAGACCAACAGAGAACGGATCACTGGACACCACTAGCTCAATGCACATGGACGTCTGGACAGGGGCTCGTCGCCATTGTTGGAAATTTATACTCACCCTCACCAATCAACACGCACGAATTAGCCACATTAGCAGGCAACACCTGTGAACACCACTAGCGCCAGCTGATTATGAATCCTTGAAACGTCCTGATTGGTTTTGGCGCATTGAAAAGCAGTTCGGGCCGGAAGGACGTTACGCTTGCTGGCCAGAGTCATTAAGTAAGTATTTGTGTGCAGACATGGATGTAGCGGTGTGGGGGCTGAGGCGCATGATTTGCTTGGGTAACGCAATAGGCTACTGTAGCGGCCGCACATGTGATGTTAGTTTGGTGACTACAGTAGCGTTGCATGCTGGTGATTTATTCACGTGTTGCCCATACTTTTGCATATTGTAGTTGACACATTTGTGTGTTTGTTTCCATTCGCCATGCAGGATAATGGCTGCTGGAATGTAGAGTGTAATGTCGTACAGATGGGCAGGACACTGAAAATATCATAGTGCTTGTGGTGAACACACACTGGGACCAACATGGCTGTGATCAGACATGGATTATAGAGGCGTGAGGCAGCAGAGAATGTCTAGATGTGGATCTCCCCCTTGAAAACACATGTGGGCCAAATTCAATACTGGATGAGTCATGTATAATCTGGTTCGTGACATCTGTGGTTACTCACCCTGCACGGCTGTGGTACGTTGATAGTTACTGACTGTTGAATTGAAAATATATGGTATGCTACATTGTTTGTGTGACATGTATAGCCGTTCTTTGTGGTGACACATGTCCCTTTTTAACACAGATATGTCCTGATGTGTTACTTTCAGACACGCAACAAAGTGTACAAGGATGGGCGGCCCTGATCAGTGAGCATGTTCCGTTTGTTTAGCGCCAACTAGTGGTTGATGGCATTGCAAGGTTCCCAAGGATGTGTGTTGTGCACACACGAGCGATTCCATCTGCTTTGCTATAGTGTGTAATCCAAGTATTGTGTGGCTTGCTTTACATGCAAACATGTCACCATATTGATGTATCTACTGATGATGTTGTTTCTCATATACAGGTGTCGACACCGAGGATGCAGAATATACATGATCAACATGTTATCGTGGCTCTTGCGTTGGTGGAAGAGCAAATGTGGCTGGAGGATCGGTATGAAAGGTTGAGGCATCGCAGACAACGGCGGCTGTGGAGCCGGGATTGGCTTTGCTGCCGGGAGACCCGGGGCCACATGCAGCTGGTGCGTGAGCTGGAGGATAACATTCCCCAGGATTACCGAAACTACCTCCGTATGTCCGAGGACTCTTTCACCTTCCTTATGGAGCACGTGAGGCCACTGATAGCCCGTCAGGACATTATCATGCGTCGATCGGTATCAGCTGAGGAGCGGTTGGCTATAACTTTGCGGTTCCTGGCTACAGGGCAGTCAATAACATCCCTCACATACTCGTCACGTGTCTCCCTGTCCCTGCTGAGCCGCCTGATCCCTGAGACGTGTGAGGCCATCTGGAGTGCTCTGCGGCCATCCTTCCTAAAGTTGCCACAAACAGCCGCAGAATGGATAGAAGTAGGCCGAGGCTTTGAAAGCCGGTGGAACTTCCCAAACTGCGGCGGGGCATTGGATGGTAAGCACGTGAGAATTACTAAACCCCCAAACTCGGGCTCTTTGTTTTATAATTACAAAGGGTATTTTAGTATAGTCCTCATGGCCCTGGTGGATGCGAACTATGAGTTCCTCTACGTGGACGTTGGAATGAACGGCCGTATCTCATATGGGGGGGATGTTCGCACACTGCTCCTTGGCAGAACTACTAAGGACCGGTGGGCTAAACCTACCCTCAAATGAAGATACGAGACATCATCTCAACTTTGCGTTTGTGGTGGATGAAGCGTTCCCACTTCAGGCACACCTACTGCAGCCATATCCCCAGAGGACTCTTACTTCTGAATGACGCATTATCAATTACCGGCTATCCCAGGCCCGCCGTGTGGTTGAAAATGCGTTCGGGATCATGGCGAATACATTCCGGGTTTTTCATACGCCTCTGCATATGAAACTGAAGTCTATTGACGCGGTAGTGCTGGCCTGCTGTGTGCTGCATAACTTCCTGCGTCGTAGGGATAGAGCATCATACACGCCAGGAGATTCTGTAGATAATGCAGACGCCACAACAGGGGAGGTCCGTCCAGGGTCTTGGCGTGATGACGACCATGGTGTGGCGCCACTCCAGCCGCTGAGCCATGGTCGCACTCAGCAGGAGGCCAGGGACAATAGAGATGCATACTGCTCCTACTTTAATGGCCCTGGTGCAGTGAGCTGACAGAACCAGGTGGTTCTGGTTCCTCATCAAATGGTGGCCAGGGTGCTAACAGCAGGGCTGCTGCACCATGTTTTTTTCTTTTGGTTGTTTAATTGTGTGCAGAGGTTTTAGTTAGTTAGTTAGTTTAGGTTTTATTTGTGTTATGTTGGTGGTGCACACTGTATCATTTTTTGTGTTTTTTTGACCCAAAAATTGTATTATGTGTTTACAATGTAACAAGATGTTTGAATGTCCATTGTCTTTCCTTTCTGTATCGTTTTGTTTTTTTTCTCTTTCATGTTTTGAAAAAAAAAAACATTTTTTTTATTGGATCCAAATTACTCTGTGTGAGCATGATTACTTGGGGATGGTGGGCAGTGTGATCAAGGTTTGGCTTGTGGCCAGTGCTCTCACACACATTGGCACCTATGGCTAGGTAAGACATACAATATGTGTGTGTGTGTGGCCATGAGCTATGTGAAGGTATTTGGGCAGCAGTCTATGTGACAAATGTGTGTACATAACCCTTGTGGTTTGGTGTAGGCAGAGGGTCACCTGCACACAACACATTGATGCAGCACATCATATTGTCTGTCAGGTGGGTTTAAGTACGTAGACACACACATCATGGACATGTGGCATGTGAGCTGCTGAAGGCCATTGACATCTGTTCACACATATGCGATCTGCATTGGGGCTCTATTCACACATTGCTATCCAGACACACACATAGGCCAACACTTAGTGTACAAAACGCACAGACTGTGTCGTGTAAGCCGCTACTGTGTGTCGCCTAAGCGTCACCTAGCAGAATCGCCACACTCCGCTATGTCACAAGCACTTATTCCGCGTGACAATGCAAACACTTCTACTACGCACACATAGCCCAACACTGAATTTTTTAAGACGCACGGAGTGTGTGACTGTAAACCGCTCCTGTGTGACGCATAACCATCCACTAGCTGAATATCACCACACTCCAACATGTCACAAGCGCTTATTCCGTGCGACAGGCCAAACACTACTACGTCACGTGTCCGCCATCCGCCCTTCGCGCCATGCCCAATCAGAACACTATTGTGCTGGCCAATGGCTGTCGTTTGGGCGCGCGTGATGGACTGTGGCACGCCTATGTGTTGTCCCTGCTGGCCCTGGTCCGCCCATAAGCACTTGTGGTAGCGGCTAGGGATGGGCGAATTTACTCGTTACTACTCGGTACTCGCCGAGTAGTAAGGGATTCGCCCGACTCGTTACTCTGCGAGTAATCGCTGGGATTACTCGCAAATTAACGAGTATGCCCCCCCTCACCCCACTCCCCGCTCCTAAGTTAGGACTGGGCTGGGGGGAGCGAGCAGGGAGCAAAGGAAGGGAGGGGGGAGAAACGCTACTTACCTCTCTTCCGGCTGTGTGCTCTGTGCTGGGCTCCGGGTCCTGCGGGCTGCTGGCAGCTCCAGGGTCCTAGAGCCCGCCTGCTCTCCCTGTGTACAGACATACAGTCTGTGCACAGAGATGTAGCAGTGCTGAGATTGTTCTCAGTCTGCTCACTCCCTGTGCATAGACATGTATATCTATGCACAGGGATGTAGCAGAGTGGACATCGCGTTTTGGACTACGTCGGACGGAAGAGGATTTTTTTAATTAAAGATGGAGTCCCTAATGGCTTTTTTTATTTCTAATAAAAAAATTTTTCCCTGTGTTGTGTTTTTTTTTAAAACAATTTAATAGAAATTCATGGCAGTCATGTCTAATATTGGCGTGGCCGCCATAAATTTCAGGCTTAGGGCCAGCTGATATTACAAAGCTGGCCCTAAAGCCTTTATTACCCAGTGAGCCACTGCCACCAGGGCCACTGGAAGAGCGATGTTCAGCACCAGAGGATGGCGCTTCAATGAACGCGGCATCTTCTGGGGCGGCTGCGGGCTGCAATTTGCAGCGGGGGGTGCCCAGAAAGCTTGGGCCTCCCTGCGCTGCGGATTACAGCCCCCAGCTGCTTAGCTGTACCTGGCTAGACATAGAAATTGCGCGGAGCCCCACACAATTTTTTTTTATTATTTCATGAAATTCATGAAATAATAAGAAAAGGGTTCCCCTATATTCTTGTGTCCGGCCAGGTACAAATAGGCACCTGGGGGTTGGGGGCAGCCCGTCGCTGCCTGCTGGATTCGGCTGGTTCCAGAAATACGGCGAAGCCCACATCATTTTTTTTTCTGAAAAATCAATAAAACAATCCTAAAAAAAGGACTGCATCTTTATTAACCCCTCGACCATGGTCCAGGGGTTAATAAAGATGCAGTCCCTTTTATTTATATTGTTTTATGGATTTTTCAGAAAAAAAAATGACGTGGGCTTTGCCGTATTTCTGGAACCAGCCGGATCCAGCAGGCAGCGACGGGCTGCCCCCAACCCCCAGGTGCCTGACGTAGTCCAAAACGCAATCTCACCTCTGCTACATCCCTGTCTGTGCTTAGACAGACAGGGATGTAGCAGAGCTGAGAACTGACTAAACAGTCAGGGTTCAGCTCGCCCCCCCTCACCCACCACCCCCGTTCAATCTCTTTTTTTTTTTTTTTACCATTCTTTAAAAGACAGCGGCTTTTTTCCGCTGGCTTTAAAAGAATAACATGGGGAATGGCAGGTTTTTTCTCTTCTGCCAGACCCCTTATAGGGTCCGGCAGCAGAGGAATCGCTGCAATACTCGTTCCCATTCATTTACATTGGACTCGCTAGACTCGCAACGAGTAGCGAGTCCTGGACTCAGACTCGTTAGAGTCTAGCGAGTCCGAGTAATTTAGGATTCGCCCATCTCTAGTAGCGGCGTTTAAATGAGGGAAGGTGCTCTACAGAAGGTAACCTGCGGCACCTGTCGGTGCATCCAGGGATCGAAAAAACCTTCTGTAGAGCACTTTGTAGCGGCGTGTAAAGGCGGTATCAGGTACCGTTAGCAACCGTTGGAACGTGCTCATTCACGTGAGACACCCGGTTGTTTCGAACCTTCTGTAGCGGCGTGTAAAGGTACCATAAGTGATGAAGCCAATTTTGACCTTAATCATCAAACCAAATTTTATAATTCTGACCAGTGTTACTTTTTGTGGTTATATAACTCTTTAACGCATCAATGGATCCAAGGATTCTGAGACTCCTATTTTGTGACATATTAGGCTTCATGTTAGTAGTAAATTTATGACATTATTTTTTGTGTTTATTTGTGAAAAAAAATATTATTTTGCCAACATTTTGAAATTTTCACATTTTTCAAACTTTGGTTAAAGGGCTTAAAAATTCAGAGAGTTGTGTTACCAAATGACTACTTTACATAAGCACAATTTTTTTGGATTTGTTTTTGGCCGCAAATGGCGAGTTTTTTTTTCTCTATTGCTGCCCGTTCTATGAGTAGTTTGTGTATTTTGATAGGACTCGTAAGCGTGAGGACCCGTGACGGGGGTTACGCGCTTACATTGTCTCGGCCAAAACATCTAACCAACACCTCACAAAATTGTTTTTTGTTATTATAAAAAAACATTTTGCACTTTTTATCTTTT